>OZ035881.1:78974483-79206414 GCA_964034835.1 Muscina levida
AATCTACGGCTGTAATCGCGAGGTCAACTAGACGGACACCCCCAAATAGGGTTATTTTGTATGAGAGGTGGTAGTAGTTTTCGTCCGATTATGCCCATCTTATATCTTAACCTCCGATTAGGGAATATAAGATTGCATACCAAATTTCAGCACGATAGCTCTTAATCCACAACTGCGATCTGTGGTGGACATTTCGAAATAAAATGATTTTTTTCCCTTCATCTCCAAAATTTGGACACACGAAAAGTTCTATTCCAAATGTACTACTTGACTTTCAGTCATAGTATACATCCTTGCCCCACACATAAAATATGTCTTGCAGATAAGTCATACGTTCAACAAATGTAGCAGATACTTGTGTGGCGACAACTTAACTAAGTACAACACTGTTTAGTACACCATTCTATGTTTTAACAGGACAGAAAATGTGGTGTGATATTCTTAAATCTAAGAAATATTGTTCCTTTCTATTCGAACTGTTAAGCAGATCAAGTCATTTTGTGGAAAACTTAAATCCGGAAAAAAATTTTGAAATCAGTCAAGTTTTATAAATTTTTTTTTTTTTTTTGAAACTGTCGAAGAATGCCAATGTAAGTTAATTCTTACCTTTCAACAGAATAATTGCAAAGAAATTTAAAGAAATAAAAAAAATGTATAAAACTTGACTGATTTCAAAATTTTTTTTCCGGATTTAAGTTTTCCACAAAATGACTTGATCTGCTTAACAGTTCGAATAGAAAGGAACAATATTTCTTAGATTTAAGAATATCACACCACATTTTCTGTCCTGTTAAAATATAGAATGGTGTACTAAACAGTGTTGTACTTAGTTAAGTTGTCGCCACACAAGTATCTGCTACATTTGTTGAACGTATGACTTATCTGCAAGACATATTTTATGTGTGGGGCAAGGATGTATACTATGACTGAAAGTCAAGTAGTACATTTGGAATAGAACTTTTCGTGTGTCCAAATTTTGGAGATGAAGGGAAAAAAATCATTTTATTTCGAAATGTCCACCACAAAACTAAATAATTTCAAATCATTGATTAGTGAAATTATTTTGAAAAAATTGGACATTTAAGGTCGCATATCCTTGGCATGAAAGGTGCCAATAAGTTTGCCGTTTAAATCCTCGAGAATGTAGTAATGACTACCTAGTTTATCTCTAACTTTTGCCTTTATATAAACTGGTGATAGTTTTGCATTAAAATTTTTCTCTGCATTACTTTGGGAAAAATTTCGCCTATATACTTCTTGACCAATTTTGAAATTCGGTGGTCTGGTGCGCAAATTATAGTGCTGTTTTGTTTTTTCGAACGCTGCTTTTATATTCTTTCGCAAGTCAAATCGTATAGTTTGTAAATGATCTTCCCTTTTAAGTTCTATATGTGGTTCATCCAAAAGATGAAGTTTTTTCAATAAGTCGTATGAAGATCCATGTGTTACCATGTTGAAGCCAAACAAAGCATAGTAAGGTGAACAGCCAATGGTCTGATGATATGAATTCCGTAGTGCGCAGCTAACGAAGGTTAGTTTTTCGTCCCATAGCTTATGATCAGATTGCAAGTAGGTGCGTATCCCAGCGATCAGAGAACGATTTACCCGCTCTGAGGCATTTGATTGCGGAGAATAGAATGCCGTATAGGTGTGAGATATTCCATATTTGGTCAGGAAAGCATTAAAATCATTCGATTTAAATTGAGAGCCATTGTCACTAACAAGGACTTCCGGTACTCCATATATATGAAATATTTGCTTTTCCATAAAGTCTACTATCAAGGATGAGGTGAATTTTCGGAGGGGACAAAGCCAATGAAATTTTGTAAGGTGGTCCAGGACGATTAATAATCCTATAAATCCTGACTTACTTCGGGGATAGGGACCTAATATATCCACATATAATCTCTGAAATGGACGTACAGTTGAAAGTTGGTAGGTCATGGGTGGCTTTGTGACGGTATTTGGATGTTTAGTTGTTTTACACACATCACAATTTTTCAAATAGCTTCGAACGTCACGCACCATGCCAGGCCAATAGAAATTGCGCCTTATAAGTTCAAGTGTTTTGTGTATGCCTCCGTGAGAAGAGATGGGGCAGTCGTGAGCTCTTGAAATAACATCTTTTTGTAGTTGGTCCGGAACCCATAATTTCCAGGTTTGATTTTCCTGTTGTTGGTCCCCAGAATAATGTTCGGTACGTATATAAATAAATTTGTCATTCAATTTGATGTCCGGATATTTTCCTTCATTATCACGTATTTTATTTTTTAACGCTTCATAAGATCCTCCCTCAAAGTGTGGAGAATTAAGGTCCACTTCCGGCAAAATAACTTCCATATCATTGACTTCAGCGTCCGGAATTCTAGATAAAGCATCTGGTACGATGTGGTCTTTTCCCTTACGATGGCTTATTGAAAATGTGTAGGTTTGTAACTGAAAGACCCATCTGGCCAAACGTCCGCTTAAGTTAGGTTGGCGCATCAACCAAACGAGGCTGGCATGGTCCGTGACTACCTCAAATTCTTGCATTTCAACGTAGCAACGAAATTTTTTGATAGCCTCTATTGCCGCCAAACATTCACGTTCGGTGACGCTGTAATTCCTTTGTGCAGAGTTTAACTTGCGACTCATATAAGCTATGGGCCTTTCGTCACCCTGATCGTCATGTTGCACCAGGACAGCCCCAATGCCGAAATCACTAGCGTCACAGTGAATGATAAATTTTTTACTGAAGTCGGGGTTGGCAAGGATAGGAGCAGTAGTAAGAAGGGACTTGATAGCTTCGAAAGAATCTTGAGCACTGTTGGTCCAGATGAATTTTCTTTTTGAGGATATCAGCTCTGTAATTGGGAAAACAATGGAAGAAAAGTTTCCAATAAATCGACGATACCACCCTGCAAGTCCAAGAAATCCCCTGACTTGCTTCAAATTCTTAGGTACGGGCCAGTTTTGTATAGCACTGATCTTTTCTGGATCTGTCGTGATACCTCCATCACCAATTACATATCCAAGATAATTAACACGTGTGACGCAAAACTTGCTTTTTGATATATTAAGAGTGAGGTTCGCTTGTCGAAATTGCTCAGCAATTCGTACTAGCACTGTCAAATGCGACTCAAAATTGTCAGAAACAATTGCCAGGTCGTCCAAGTACCCAAATACGCAATGGCGCAGATCATATGGTATAATATCGTCCATTAACCTACACATCGTTTGCGGTGCATTGCAGAGCCCAAAAGGCATTACAACAAATTGGTAGAGGGGTCTACCTGGCACCGTAAACGCTGTGAGGAGTTTGGACTCATCGTCCAAGGCTATCTGCCAGTACGCGTCTTTCAAATCCAGTTTAGATATGATGTTGGCTTTTGGGAGTCTTGCAAAAATACCTTCTATAGATGGTAATGGATAAGCATCCTTTACAGTGACTTGGTTAAGCCTTCTAGCATCTAAACAAAGTCTCAGTTTTCCAGGCTTAACCACAAGTCTCATAGGAGAACTCCATGGAGACGAAGAAGGTTCGATGACCCCCAGAGCCAGCATCCTATCTAATTCTTGGTACATTAGCTTTTCTACCGCGGGTGACACCGGGTAGTATCTTTGTTTCACCGGAGGGGAATTGCATACATCTATCTTGTGTTTGATCAGATTGGTGCGACCTAACCCTTGCTTTTCAAAATTGGGAAACAAAGCAACGACGGCGTCTAGTTGTGAGCGCTGTGATGAGGTAAGTTTATAAAAAGATTCATGGTAATCACCAGGATTGTGTTCTGCCTCGCAATTTTTCACAGGCTTCTCCATAAGTGAACAAAGATGGGACATCGCATTGGAAAATTTATCACTAGATATAACATCGGTGGACTCTATAATGTCAGGAATCAAATGAAAAGTTTTACAGAAGTCAACACCTAGTATTAACCGATGCGATAAAGAGGGTATAACAAACAACTTAATATCATTTATTTGATTTTTAAAAGATACTTTAACATCAAGCCAGCCTGCAACTGGTTGTGGATGTCCATCCGCAGTTTTTACGACTGATTTACACTTAGTAAAGTTGGCGAGTTTGAACAGATCAGCAGAAGCCAAAGATGAACCGATACAGCTTATATTCGCCCCGGTATCTAATAAGCCTAGCTCATTAAAATGCAAAAACGATACGCGGGCGTAGTACCTGTTGTCATTGGGGTTGTTTATAATAGCCGAAATTAATAGTTTGCGACAGAACTTGCGTAGTTTCCAGTAGTTGCGTAAACGCAATGTCGATCGTCGCGGCTGCGCATTTTGGCAGGGAGTAATGCTTGTAACATTAAAAATGTCATTTCTTCTTTTCATATAATTTTTAAAGCGCTGATGGTATGGTATCAATGGCTGCAACAAAGTTTGAGATTGATTTTCCGATTTTGTATTATTATGATCTACACCTCTTTGTAAAAATGTTATTTTGCTATCGGTAGATTCATGCTGATTCTGTTGACCTACAGAAAGCTCTTTGGGTTGACTGTCATTGAATCCTAAAACTGTTCCTTCATTGGAACAGATTGTCTGGAGTTTTTTGAAAACTGTGTCCGTTTTGCAGCGCATTTTAAACAATTTGGCTTGTAGACCAATTTTGTCCCACATCCATAGCAAAACACATTTCTTTCGTTTAAACAGTCCTCCCACATATGTCCTACTTCATCACAATTCCAGCACTTTCTTATCTGTGTGCTGGCCTGAATAGCATTAACATTAAGTTCTCGTTCTAAGTGCTCATCCGAAACTTCTATATCTGTCTGAACCTCGAGTTCGGCTACCTGACGTCTAGCATTAGGAATAAAATTAGCATTTTTAGGAAATAGATTTCGGCGTACATGCTCATCGCTTAGGAAATTTTCGCGTTTTTGAACAAGTCTCCTTAGCTCTGAAAGTGAATTTATCGGAACATACAACAGTTCTTGCCTAATTTCTGGTCTTAAATTCCTAGTAAGAATTTCGATAAGTTCAGTGTCAGACAAAGGCGATGGTAATTTATCTATAATACATGAAATCGCATCATAAAACATATCAAAACTTTCTCCCGATTTTTGTTTCCGATTTCGAATTTCCTCGCGAATATCAAATATAGTTTTACAATTCCTATACTGAGCCCGAATGGCGTCACAAAAATCACTCCATTGTACAAATGGCACACTTTTATGGTATCGCCAATACCAATGTTCGGCTTTCCCACATAATAAGACTTGAAGATTTGCACAAATCACATTAAAGTCTCCATTAAATGTGGCCATAGTAAGAGAACGTAATCTATATAAAAACTCGTCAATGCTCAGCCCATTTTCTGACCCGTCAAACTTTAAATTCCAACCTTGTATTATAGAAGTAATTTTGTCGGCAGAAAACGTTGTTCTAGATGCACTTGAAAAATTAGAAACTCCGTTTACTCCATGCGATGAGTTTATTGGGGAAAACGTATTGTGGACAGTGCTTTGCCTATGGTTTCCAAGATGTTCAGATCTCGGTATTTGTATGGGAATTTGTACCGGTGGGGGCACGATATTCAAAGTCCCTAACATGCGGGTAAGGCTTTGTTCAATCATGTGATTAATATGTTCGTAGTCTATTCGAGTTGTATTTTCATTGTTTGAAGGCATTGTTGCTTCGTTTCTATCAGAAACTCTTTCCAAAGATACTGATGTATTATTCTGAGTGGTATTAACTGCAGACACATGAGCTTCTTGAAATAAGTTGCGATTGTAACTTCTTGTATTGTAGTGATGTCCTCTGGCTCCACGGGCCTTAATTCTGCCTGGAGGCTTTACACCGGGAGCATTAGCGATAGGTGTAACATTTATTGAAACAGAGGCAGTATCCTCAAGTATCCCTACATCCTTCGCGCGTACGTTATATTTTTGAAAATCAGATAACAAGCATGATCGTTTACAAAGCGGACATTCTTCGGAAGTAGATAAATATGATTCTATACAAAGTCGATGAAAATAATGAGAACACTCCTTCAACATTAAGCATTCTTGATTTTCAGTTAAATGAGTGTCACAAAGAAAACATTTTTGATCAGTGTCTGTGTTACCCACCGAAATTTGGGGAGCATTCGGGTGAGTAGGGGTTCTACTCAAAGACATTTTCTAATAACTACTTAACAAATGAAGATCTTAAATTGGGTGTTAACCGCAAAAAGAAAGTACAATTTTTAAAGTGGATTAAATACCAAACTAAACAAATTAATTAATAATTTTTTCTGTGATAAATCTAATCATTTTCCTACCAATGATGAGGTGAAGGCGAACATATCCTACAACTAATAGTTTTCAGTCCATACTTAAATTAATCAAATCCGGGCTATGGCATCTCATGAAAGTATGTATGCATCCACAAACAAACCAGCAACTTTAAAACTCCGTAACTCCAAAGACTGATTAGCTAGCATATTAATGGCTCCCATCATATTCCACAAAAAAAAAAAAAATTTCTAAAAGCCAAAAAGGGGAATTATCTTTCTCTTTGACGGAAAAATTCTGATTTATTCGTGTTCATTACAGATCGTAGGGACAGACCCCAAAAAAATGCAATTTGTATGGGAGGTGGGAATAGGTTTTGTCCGATTATGCTCATCTTAGAACTTAATCTCCGCATGTAGGATAGAAGCTTGCTTACCAAATTTCAGATCGATAGCTCTTAATCTAAGGCTGTAATCGCGAGTAAAGACAAAATGGCAATATAATCCAACAAAATGTACGAAAGCGCCATCTGGTGGCGCTTATAAGTAAAAATAAATGTCAAAAATGGATTCCTCGACCCCAAAAGCTGTAAGATACCCCAACTCTCCGGGATAATAAAAATAAATAAGCATTATTTAAATGATTTTTTCTTGTTAGCCAGCGTTCAAAAATCACCAACTTCAAATGCAACAAAAAATCTCGCACTAAACTTGTAAAAAACCTTGAGGGTTTTGTTATACAAAATGTCAACATTCATTTGCTTTTGGTTTTATCCCATTCCGATTCGAAAAGTTCAATTTTGTGTCACAGTGTAATTTTGGTATTTAAAATATTTGTATGGGATTAACACATATGTTGAGAAAAACAAACCGAAATTCACCAATAACAATGATAGTTAGAACATTCGATTATTATGTCCATTAACGTTTTTCAAGCCTCAACACAGCCATCTACATTTATTTGAGCGGACATTCTAATTTCAAATTTCAATAAGCTTATGTCTTACTTACAAACAAAATAACTACAGAGTGGCCCAAATGAGACCTAGTGATGTAAACACGTATAACTCTTGTAATAACGGTTTTTTGAAATGATTTATTTTTATATGTTAAATACATTTTATGTGTGAAATATGACATCAGACAAATGACCACAATTTTGCTCGATACAGGCATTGGCTTTTTTTTTAGCGCATTTTGCATTACACGGCGTAATGTTTCTGGTTGCAGGCGCCGTATTTCGTCTGAAATATTCTGCTTGAGCTGTCCAAGTGTCTGTGGCTTGTTAACATACACTTCGTCTTTTAAATAACCCTATACAAAAAATCGGGCGCTTTTAAATCTGGTGAACGAGGAGGCCAAGGGAAATCTGAATTTTTTGAAATTATGCGTTCACCAAAAACTTTACGCAGCATGTCCATAGTTTGCCTAGCAGTATGCGCAGTGGCTCCACCTTGTTGAAACCACAAATTAGGATGTTGCTCCTCCATTGGCCGCAAAAAATTGTCGATCATTGTTCTGTAAGAAGCCCCGGACACCGTTTCTGGCGTTAAGTCCTCATTCTCAAAGAAATATGGGCCGATGATTTTTGTGACCATAACACCGCTACAAACAGTGCATCTGATTGGATGTGACTGATGCTGATGTATTGCCCTTGGATTTTCGGTGCCCCACATTTTTGTTTATTCACGTAACCACTTAAAAGGAAATGAGCTTCATCCGTCATCAAAAGATTATTTAAAAAATCATTTTGTGTGGCTAATTGTGTAAAGCGAATAGCGTATTGTAGTCGTTGTTGGGGGTCTTGCGGTAGAATCTTTTGCACAATTTGAACTTTGTATGGATACATCTAAAGATCCAACTTTAAAATTCTCTGTAATATTGTTCTGGGTTACCCAAGTGGCCGGAACGGCGACGAGTTGAGACAGATGGATCATTTGCAACACTCTGCTGCACAGTTTCCACGTTGTCTTCAGTACTAATATTTCGATGAGCACCTCTTCCTGGCCGGTCGGCAACTGAACCCAGTTCCTCAAAACGGCGAACTAAACTTGTAATAATGGAAGACGTGGGCGCTGATCTTACGTTAAAAAACGGCGATAATTTGGCTGCGTCAGAACAATTGATCGTGGAGAAGAATAATAAAAATCGACAATTTTAATGCGTTGTTGTGGACTGGGACCGGCCGTGGCATAGTGGTTAGAACACGCGACAACCATGCGGGAGATCGCAGGTTCAAACCTGGCTCCAGTCATCTTAAAAGAAAAAAATAAATAAAATTTTCTTTCATTGTCGGCTCCCCTCGAATGTTGTTTGACAGCAACTTCGCAGTATTAAGCGTCGATTCAATCGTCGTGTCTAGTAAGAGCTTCTCAAAAAACAGTGACGTTTGCATTCGTCGATAAATAAGTAGGTGCCGTTAGTTGTGAATCTAAAAATAGAAAGCGTGTTAATTCACAACAACGCGAGAAGCTATCCCATACCTCATTCATGGGGTGCAAAGGGAAATTAAGTTTTTTTTTTTAAGTTGTGGACTGTACATATTCATTTTAAATTTCCAAGAGTTCAGTTATAATATGCAAAAAAAAATTATGTTAAAAAATAAAAAAGTTATATGTGTTTCACATCAGCTGGTCTTATTTGGGCCACCCTGAATACAACTAAGAGAGTGAATGCGATCATTTGTATGGGAGGTTCCAGAAGTGGTAGGGAAAATATTTCGGTTTCCAAAGTATTTGTCTACTATTCAAAAAAATTTAACTTACCAAATTCAAATATCCTCCACTTGTCCATTTGGAAGTTATGGATAAAATAATAATTTTCCAAAAATAGTTAATTTGGTATGGGAGGTACCAGAAGGGGTGTACCGTGCGCTGTTGTGTAGTTAATATCCGTAAAACTTGACAGTTTTCTCTCCTTTTTGCCAGAACGAAGGCGGCGCTCATGTGCTCGCGTTAAAGCCGGGCTAAGCTTCGCAGGACGGGGTGGTTCTTGTCGACTTTCTGTACTCTATACGCACGACAACATAATCCACATCAGCTGTTGGTTAGGTCTTGAACCATCTATTACTTGTAAAAAAAAACGGGACCCAAGACTGACCTTACTCACCATTCACTCGGCATACTCACTTTTAATTTGTCTGTTTTTCTTGGCTATGGTTTTAATATGACATTTTTCTTCGGCGGATGGTGTGCCGGAATTGTCCCTCCTCCGCAGAATCTCTATGATTCCTCCGTGACATCTTCCTTGTAAATAAGATGTCCCAAACGTATGTTTTTCTCTACGCCTCTAGATTTCTATAGGACTACCACCGTGGTTTATTTATCTGTCCATTTCCATTACGAACATCATATAGCTTTTATATTGAACATTTAAAATTCTTATTTATTTATTAAAATTATTTACTAACTGTAATTTATATAGCTATTTTTACGATTACTAGGCCCATTTCTGTTAAATTCAAGTACGGGATAAATGCTTTCATCGGTTATTTAAATTTCAGTAAATCTTAGTTATTAAATTTCCCTGATTTATCTATTCTATTACTAGCTGACCCGGCAAACGTTGTTCTGCCATACAACTTCGTACCCTGCGAACTTTGTCTCGCTCCAAAGTTAACGCCTTCATATAAGCTCCAGGGTAATATTAATACAGATAGTTAAAGTTTTAATGTAATTTATTTGAATTTATTCGAAATTAGTGAAGAGCGATCTGATAAACAATGTATTTCGATTTGTTTTCCGGCGCAAAAACAAACATTGAAGACGGTTTGCGACACGCGAACAGGAAACGTACAGCTGACCGTGCGAAAAGCAGGGGAATTCGAGATTGATCCCACAAACTTCCAACAATTGGCTTTGCGATTTATTGATTGTCATCACAAAAGCCAATCGAATGGTTTATTTAATTCGCTTGAATTCGAAAGGACGATCTATTTTTCCATTCGAAAAGTTATTTTTGAATAATTATCCGAAATTTTCCATATTAACATCGTCCAAAATTATCAAATCAAACATTAAAATAAAAAATTTCGTCGAAAAAGAAAATTCAATTTTTATTTAATTTTTCCGTAATTTTCCAACAAACATTTTTCCATTCGAAAAGCCACTACGGAACAATGGCTTACAAAATTTTATACGAAAATTCAATTTGCGATTTTCATCAAATCAAGTAATATAATGCAAAATTTCCGTGAAAAAATCCAAGTTTTTCGAGCTTTTCCGAGTTTTCCACCAAGAATTTTTCTATTTTTCCATTCGAAAAGTCGTTTCGGAATAATTATCCAAAATGCAAAATTTCGTCGAAAAAAAATTTAATTTTTTTTTAATTTTTCCGTAATTTGTTGAATTTTTTAACAAAAATTTTCTATTTTTCGATTCGAAAATCCATTCCGTAAGAATTCCATACAAAAAGGCAGTTTTCGAGTTTCCCTATTTTCCGACTTTTCCGAAGGATTTTTCTCAAATTTGCTTTCACATAAACATTCTCCTGGCAATTACGAACAACTGAAAAAAATATTGAGCAAAATCGGCCCAGCCGTTCTCAATTGATGAATGACTATATGAATTACTATTACACCATTTTTATATATATAGAAATTATTTATCCCGTTAAATTTTCCGGAATTTTCCGAGTATTTCCGAGTATTTCGCTAATAATTTTCTATTTTTGCATTCGAAAAGTCATTTCGTAACAATTGCACACAATTTTCCCGGCGTTTCCTAGGGATTTTCCCAAAATTTTTTGGCATAAAAAATTCCTGCCAATTATGAAAAATTGAAAAAAAATTGAGCAAACTGGGACAACGTTCTTTCTTGATAATTTACTATTCATTTTTCACACTATATTTCACAATAATCCGAAATTTTTCAGCAACACAACAAATTTGTCACCTTTACGTCGTCTGAAATAATCAAATCAAGCGATACAATGGAAGATTTCGTCGAAGGCATCCAAATCTTTAGATTTTTTTCTGGAATTTTCCGAGTTTTCCACCAAGAATTTATCTATTTTTCAATTTCAAAACTCATAATTGTTCGAAATTGTTCACATTTCTATCGCCAAAAATTACAAAAACACGATAAGATGCAAAATTTTGTCGAAAAAAAAGAACTTTTTTTTGGTATTTTCCAACTAAAACTTTCTATTTTTCTATTCGAAAACCGACAAAAATTTAATATGCGATTTACCTCAAATCAGGCGATGAAATGCAAAATTTTGCCGAAAAATGCAAATTTATCGATTTTTTTTGGAATTTTCCGAGTTTTCCACCGAGAATTTATTTATTTTTCCATTCGGAAAGTCATTTCGGAATAATTATCCGAAATTTTTCGCAAGTTTCTTCGTTCAAAACTATCAAATCGGACAGCAAAAAGCTAAATTTCGTCGAAAAATAGTATTAAAATTTATCGAATTTTTCCGGAATTTTCCGAATTTTCCAACAAAATTTTTTTATTTTTCCATTCGAAAAATTATTTGTAACAATTGCACACAAAATTCCATACAAAAAAGCAAATTTTCGGTTTTTCCAATTTTCCGGCTTTTCCGGAGGGTTTTCCAAAATTTTCTTTCGTAAAAACCTACTCCTGGCAATTACGAATAACAGAAAAAAAAATTGAGCCAAATCGGTCCAACCGTTCTCGAGTTTTGCGCTTAGCAACACATTCAGCGACTTATTTTTATATTATAGATTATTACAAACTAATATTATTCATTTACACGTGTTCATTATTCATTGCTAATACTTATGATACTATTAATTATTATTAATAATCTTAACAACTTTTCTTTTTGAGTTTGTGTGTCAGTATCATTTGTCTAAAAAAATAAGTTTCGACTGAGGGCACTTCCCCCCCGCATGACAAATATTTCTAAAACTCCCTACGAACTGGCCTGAGCGCTCATCCTTTCGTTGGGTATTACTCTACTCAAAGTATGCAGAATACTACCAAATTAAAATCGAAATCCCAACGTCTTTTTGATTAGAGACAAATGTTGCTAACACGATCTGACCTTATGTAACCGATAATTTGCGATGAACTAAAATTTACAAAACAAAATTTATTTTTGATAATTTACCAAAAATTATGAATCGAGAAAAAAAGGTGTAAATATATAAGCAAAAGGGTATAAATCTAAAAGTATATATATATAATTATAATAATATAGAAAATAGAACATTGACTTTAGAATTTATCTCAAGCTCAAGACCAGGGGTTTTGAAAGAAGTTAAAAGCAGAATGATATTCTCATAATGCCAGGCAGTCTGTACAGCTGTTTCGGATTCAGCCACGAATCCTCATCAGCAGACTTTGGTATAATGATTGCAAAATGTTTATCAAGTCTTATGCACCAGAATTAACAACAAAATGAGAATTCTTTCTTGAGTGAATAGACTCGAAAAACTTCACAACCATTCACTATGAGAAACCATTTGCTTAACTTCTTTCTTGTTTTGATTGTTTATGTTGAAAAAGCCGTCGGCTTTCAAACTTTCTTTATTTCTTTTAACTTCTTTCCAAACAGACCGAATAAATACAAACACAATATAGAAAATATATAAAATTAATAATATAGAAAATAACGGTGTAATAGATTCCAATAAGACCAATAAGGAAGCCCGTTCAAGCATGTTTTCGTTATCAAATTAGAAATGTTCACCGCTCATGCTAACTCCACTCAACTTTAACTGACTCCAAATTAGCCTAGTGGCTTTAGGCGTATATTTCCGGCGTGTTAATATGCGGTGTTTCACTGGTTAGAAACGACGTTCCACTATCAGGCGCTCCCTGGAGTATCCACCAGGTGCAATTGTAAAACAAAGCAAAGGAAAATAATTTTTTTTTACATACCAGACTTGAACCAAAATACTGACTTAGATGACAGACGGACTGATGACTGTAAATGGTGACTGAAGACTTTGAATGATGACTGGAGACTTTGAATGATGTAAATGGTGATGGATGATGATGACTGAAGACTTTGAGTGATGTAAATGGTGATGGATGATGATGACTGAAGACTTTGAGTGATGTAAATGGTGATGGATGATGATGACTGAAGACCTTGAGTGATGTAAATGGTGATGGATGATGATGACTGAAGACTTTGAGTAATGACTGAATGCTGTAAATTATGATGGATGATGACTGAAGTTTGAGTGATGTGACTAAAGCTGACGTCCCGGACTTCTGATAAGATTGGCGACTGGGACCGATGTCTCGAGACTGAGGACTGACTTGTGTGTAACCACTTTACACACACAACCGCCTTTGACACTGCGCCAATTGAGGTTAGGGCTACCAAATCCGCACAACGGCCTGTGCAAAAATCTTGGATAGGCACAACGCCACCAAAACCTTCACCGGGTCTCGCCACCAGGGTTAAACGCACAGGCTAAACGCCCTGACGCTGTTGTTTGACACAGAGGGTGCACAAATAATCCGTGCCACAATCCACGCGATAAAGATAAAGCTGATATTCCCACACTAGATAAGGGGTTTCTTCAATCGGCTTAACTAACGTTGGAGCTGCGGAATATGGGAAGCGACAGGTGCATGAGTGCCTACCCACATGCCCTAATTACGGCGCTATGACATTAGGCCCCACGAAAATACACCCCAAAGTGAAAATGAAATTAGGCCCCAAATTTGGGGTCTAATTTCATTATGAAAATAGACCCCAGGAAATTATACCCCAAACATAAAATGAAAATAGGCCCCATAATTTATGTGTTGGGGCCTAATTTCGTAGTTCTTATTTGAAAGTATGCAAATACACCCCAAAAAAATGCAAATATGCCCCAAAATATAGTGTTGTTGTATTCTGTATAAAATTGGGGTATATTTTCATATTTGTGTTTGGGGCCTAATTTTCAAATAAATATCGCAGTTCGTATATAAAAACACAACACGCAAATAGGCCCCAAAACGGCGGTAGAAAATATAACCTAAACAAAAATTACCCAAAATTAGAAATGAAAATGAAAAGTTGCCCAGAATAAAAAATAAAAATTTACCTAAACCAATTATGAAAATTGCCCAAAAAAAAAAATTATATTTCATATGAAAAATCAACAAACAAAATATTTAATTCCAATTATAAGTAGTTTCTTCAATTTCTAATCATTGCATATTAGCTAAATTATACTGACCGTAATGTCTTCGCATACAATACATATTTTGGCCCTCACGTAAAATTTTACGTTCTTATTTTTTTTATATTTTTATATTCATTTGTATGGCAAGAAGGTAAGAATATATACGAATATATAGCGTAATGTAAATTGTTAAATCAGGGGGAAGCACCGTAGGCGAAAAATTCTTTAGAACAAGTAAAAAAAATTTAGTTTCTAAAATGACATTTTATATTTTTGCTGTATTGTATTTAAATAGTAGTTGCATAACGTAATATTTATTGAGTAGTAAACACAGCAGGCAGCACAAAACTTTATAAAGAAAAAATTAGCGAATTTATAGAAAAGGTTCGAATTTTTGCGTGCAATTTTTACGTTGCCTATATTTATATGAAAATAAGCGGAAAAGATTTGAGCATAATTGTAAATAGTCTGTTCTGTAAAATGCGCCGCGACGAAAAATTATTTAAAAAAATCGCGCGATTTTGTTAAAATAATTTTTCATGATTTTAGTTTTTTAAAGAAAATTTTAATTTTTCATGTTTTTATGTTTTAAAGAAAACGTACAATTAACTCACAAAAACTAAAAGCACGCATGAAAAATTCAAATTTTTTTTTGCAAAAAAAATCGAAAAATTTTCACAGACGAAAAATTATTTTATATAAATCACGCAATTTTTTTAATACATATGGTAAATTGTCTGTTTCGTAAAAGGCGCCGCAGGCGAAAAATTATTTTAAAAAAATCGCGCGATTTTTTTAAAATAATTTTTCTTGTTTTTAGTTTTTAAAGAAAAGGGCCACAGACCAAAAATTATTTTATAAAAATCACTTTCTTTTTTTAATGTATATGGTAAATTGTCTGTTCCGTGAAAAGTGCCGCAGGCGAAAAATTATTTAAAAAAAATCGCTCGATTTTTTTTTATGTTTTCTAAAGAAATTTTTAATTTTTCATGTTTTTAGTTTTTAAAGAAAAGGGCCACATACGAAAAATTGTTTTATAAAAATCACGTGGTTTTGTTTTATTGCATATGGTAAATTGTCTGTTGCGTGAAAAGCTCCGCAGGCGAAAAAGTATTTAAAAAAATTTTTCGATTTTTTTGCAAAAAGATAATTTGAATTTTTCATGCGTGCTTTTAGTTTTTGTGAGTTAATTGTACGTTTTCTTTATTTCCTTATTAATATGTATGCCAAAACAGCTGAGATGAAACAACGAGTCTGTAATCGTTGAAGCGTTGTGTTGTTAGAAGAGGCGAAGATAACGGTTGAACAAATTCTTGAGAGGAAGATGGATGGTTTTTTCTCCGTGCAAGATGTTATACAAGTTTACAAATTAGTGTAAAGGTAATAAACTGTATTATTTTCAATAAAAAACCAAGGCTTTTTTTATTTTGCCGAAGGAAAGTAGACCCCAAAAATATTAAGCCTGACCCTAAAATGAAATTGAACCCCAAAAAAGCGAAAATAGGCCCCACAATTTTATGAAATTATGCCCCAAAAATTTTTTTGGGGTCTATTGTCACACAGACATTTGGGGTCTAATTGAATTATGTAAATATACCCCAATAAAAATATGAAATTAGGCCCCAAAAAATCATAAAATTTCGTGTTGTTGTTTCCATATATTTTTTGGGGCCTAATTTCATTTTCACTTTGGGGTGTATTTTCGTGGGGCCTATTGGCATACCGCCCCTAATTACATATGCTTACCTCAGCCCAAATGAAAACCTTCAATAGCTCGTTGGCGGTTAAAAAGCAAAAGAATTATAATATGGCGCGAGTAGTCGGCCTTCGAGAATTTTTGGCACAGAAAAGAAAAGAATACCCAACCATCGACAACATGTCTTTTGTGTTGTCTATTAAGTTGGCAACTATTGTTTTTACTCTTACTTTTACTACGTTTCCCTGGGTGACGCAAAGTACGAACCTATCGTAAGCGGAGTTTCAGAGATCGCGCCGCCTGCCGAATGGTTCCCTAACGGCGTTACTGTTCAGTTGCAATAATACGCGCACGCCACAGGGGTCAGTCGATGTAGTCCATATTCATTCCAGAGAC
Source organism: Muscina levida (assembly GCA_964034835.1). NCBI lineage: Eukaryota > Metazoa > Arthropoda > Insecta > Diptera > Muscidae > Muscina > Muscina levida. The sequence goes on from OZ035881.1 coordinate 78,990,891, forward strand.
AATTTTTCATAAGCTTATATTCTCCGGTCGTGGGCTTAGGAGTTATGAAAGAAATATTAATTATCCAAAAATAAGTAATTTTGTATGGGAGTTACCAGAAGGGGTGGGGCTATTCTGCCCATTTACAATCCCATTAGTTCGTTTTGAAAAATAATAATACTGGTAAATTTTCATACCGATCCGTTAAGGTTTACTCGAGTTATCCTGCTGACCAGCCATCCAGCCAGCCAGCCAGACAGACGGACATAGCTCAACATAGCTCAATCGTCTTAAAAAGTCCTGAAACAAATTTAGTCTTAAGATACTTGGGGTCTAACTCGTCTCCTTTAATGCGTTACACCTTTGTTCGTATCAAATGAATATACCCAGCGTTTGAAAAAAACTCACAAATGTGCACAAAATGCATGCAAAACTCTTTTCATGAGAGTGTTTGAGAGGTAAATGTGACTCAAACTCTGTACCGTTGAGCATGTTAACATGCAAACACATCTCGCTAAGTGTCGGAAAACGATGTTGCTCTTTTTTCTGACTCCCGTCGTGTGTGCGATAACGATGACACAACTCATATGTGCACTGAGAAACGAAAATACCCAAACACGGAGTAACACATGAATATTCATATAGAGAAAAAAACACATACATACATATATTTACACATATACAGCTATATTTCTTCTTCTTCTCTACCAATCTTTTAGTGTCGCTCGTTTATGTGTGCACACCATCTTTGAGTGCTCAGGAAAAAATTGTACAAAAGAGTTTTGTTATGTGTTGACTCTGTGTGCGGAGCATCTTCGATCATTAAACTCTTGTGTTTTGAGTTCGCCTGCGCTCATTACCGACGTTTAAAATGTGTTGAGCAGAGTGTTTTGGAGTCTTTTAAATCCCTGAATATACCCTCATCCCTAAGGGTGATGGTATAAAAAAATTGTATGGGGGACCACATTCAGGGCAGTTAGAGCGTTGGGAGCAAATTTTATAAAAATTTGATTTTTGTATGGAGGCTAGTGTTTATAATAGGGGCTAGGTATGTTTAGGGAAAATGTTAGGAGGGAAAAATTACTGGGGATCGGTCACATATTTCAACCCTCTATGGGCGATTTCGGGAAGTTGAGGGGCTTATTGTTAATTTTTTCCCCAATACGATAAGTTTCTCTTTAAAAACCGGAATTTTAGACCAATGAATTCTTGGGCAAATTTTCTTAGAATTCATCGTAGATTACGATTTTGATAACCGCTTGAACGATAATAAAATGAACCCACTCCAGTATATCTATTTATCTCTAGGATATTTCAACAATTAATGGTTAGGTATTAGGGTGATCAATTATTCGGGTTTTTGCGAAAACCGGTTTTCGAATTATTCGAAAATTGCCAATTAAAAAAAACCGGTTGCTTTTTTTGAAATTCACAAAAAACCGGATAATCCGGTTTTCAAAAGTATGCCAAATAACAAATTCAAACACAATTTAGACCAAAAATTTTATTAAAAAATAACAGAAAACAATTTAATTATACCTATAAAAAGTAAACTTTTAGTTTAATTATAATTACAATGCACAACATTAGTGAGATCAGTTTGTTTTTTTAACAAAGACAAATGAAACAAAACAATTCATTTGTAAATACTTGATTATATATAAATATATTTAATTTAATCTTTAGTTTTCCCTAAAGTAACATTTAAGAAATAAGATACAATTTAAGTGCTTGAGTGTATACCTATTTTTTTTCTTTGGTTTTTATAAAACTTGACATTGAAAATGCCCTTTCACTCAATGTACTAGTTGGAATTATAGTGTACCAGGCGTTTTATAATCTGACAAGGTTTTGAGTCCTTTTGCCGCTTTTATCCATATATAAAAAATCAAAAATCGTTTTTACTTGAATATTTTAGAAATGCGTCACTAATAGGGAGTTTACTCGTACTTAAATACAAAATGAGAGTATTCAGGGTTTGAACACGTCGTTCTGATATACGTCTTTTTACAATTTCATATAAATTTATTGACAATTGGTTTTGAATTGTTGAAAAGTGTTTAAGTAAAAATTTAAAAATACCTTCATCATCAGCTAAAGTCGAAGAGTTTGCAGAAAGTTTTTGCATAGACATTTCCAAAGGTTTAAGGGAGTCACTAAGCACAGACAAAGTTGCGATATTATTTTCACTAAATGGTGTCAGTCCAAAGTCCAATAAAGTTTGATTCACACATTTGTGCAATTTTAAAAATTGAGAAACCATATTGGCCTTAGAATTCCAGCGTTGCTTAACATCATTGATAAGTTGAAGCTCCTTATTAAATTGGTCTTTTATAAACATTTTTCTTCGCTTTTCAGCCGACTTCAAGATAAAACTGAGAATTAGGTTGTTCGGCACACATTTAACACAATTATGAATAAATTTAAATAAAAAATATCGAACGTCAAAAAACCGAGATTCGACAAAAAATAACCGGATTATTCGATATTCGAAAAACAGGGATTTAAAAAAAACCGACGGTTTTTATGAGTGAAAAAAACCGAGTAGCCGGTTTCTGAAAACCGAACTGATCACCCTATTAGGTATATAAAAATTTTATAGCATTTATTTCTTTTTGAGATTTTATAAAAAGGAAAAAGTATTAAAAAACTTATTTATTATTATAGATTAATTTTCAAACATTAGGGGAAATTTTTTTACATAGGATTACTTTTTATGAAACTAATAATTACACAGTGCAACAGTGAAAAAAATACAAAAACGGGATAGTATAGGTTCGATTCTATTATCGAAGGGTAATTAAACCCTATACTCAGTTTGGCGAGATTGGTGACCAATTTTTTTATGGGCCCCTAAAGATTCTCAAAATCAGTGAGCCCCATTAAAAAAGGTGTCATCAGTTTTTGTCCAACAGCTAACTCACACTTCGTGATAGCGCTAAACTGTTTTCGGCAATAATGTAGCTGAGAGTTTTGCGCACTAACTTTATTAACAAATGATGTCAAAAAGGCTGGTTATTCCTGCCCTTTTTCAAAAAAAATGTTTTTTCACTTTTTTGAGCATTACTTTGAGGTACTCCAAATTTTTCTCTAACACTGTTCGCCAAAATTGTAGCCCTGGTAAAGATAAATAACTTTCGTGAACATATCAATCTAATCTGAACGTGTCTAGGCAACCTAAATAGCTCATAAAATCAAACGATTTTAAATTTCTCAGTGAATTTAGAAAGAAGAGACTGCGGCCTTTCTAACCATATATATAGTTATATTGGTAACTTGTCATTTCTGTTTGTTTTTGCCTCGAAATTAAAAACTTTTATAATTTTTTCACTATTTTTTTAGTTTGATGAAGTTTCTAGCCCCTATTTTATAAGGACACCCTAATGTTTACTACTTTATTCAGAAAGTGCACGCTTTCACGAGTTAAACGCATACTTGTTTGTAAAAATCGGTTAACATATAGTTAAGTTATTCATGTTTTCCGAGGGACGCAACTTTAAAGTTAGCTATTTAAGTTGCCTAGACACGTTCAGATTAGATTGATATGTTCAGGAAAGTTATTTATCATTACCAGGGCTACAATTTTGGCGAACAGTATTAGAGAAAAATTTGGACTCCCTCAAAGTAATGCTCAAAAAAGTGAAAAAAACAATAAATTCTTCTTCAATTTTTTTTGAAAAAGGGCAGGAATAACCAACCTTTTTGACATAATTTGTTAAGTTTGATAAATTTCTGTTTATGATTAGGATAATTTGTAACATTTACTCATTCAGTCGTTTCAAATAGTCACTGAATTTTTCGTATCCAGTTTCTTCGTGTAACATTTCCGTGGAGTATCTCCAATGCTTGCAATTTTGAGATATACCAGATAGGAAATGCAAACGATAGTATGGGTCTAATAAAAGGTCTGTAAAGCAAATTTTTGTTTTGGTAGTTAAGTGGAGAACGTCTGTAAAGTAGAGCCCATAGTGATCTAAACGATTTAAGGGCTTTTTCTCAAGACATTCAATATGTTTTCAAAAAGTAAGATTTGACAAATAAATGTCAAGATATTTAACTTCGTTTTGAATTTCAGAAGAGCTGTTGCAAAAATGTAGTGGTCTTGAAATATAATACTTTAAGTTTTTTGTTGATTGATTTTAATTTTCCATTTGTAAAACTATTCGTAGCAGGCCTTCAGACTTGCGTTTCATCTTTTTCATCAGTCCGCTTGTTAGTTTGCTTGATGATATAAGTACGGTATCATCCGCATAATATGCAATATCTATCTCTTTAATAGGTTTGAAATCCGATGTATTAAAGAATATAATATTGCAGAAAGAATTGATCATTTTGGGAATCCCACTGGTATGTTTTTAATGAAAGATGTTTTATTACTTGTAGATACCGCAAATGTTCTGCCATCTTTGAAGTCTGCTAAACGTTATTATCTTTTTAAAACCACACAGAAGTGTTATACCTCGCCAAGTTTGCCTTCCTTTATCTCGCTAGGAAGGTACCCCCCCACTATCCAAAAAGCTTTTGATGATGTAGTGGAGAAGCATTGTACTGGCTATGGAGTCTACCTTCAGCAATTCTGGAGCAAAGTTGTCGGCTCCAGGAGTTTTGTTTGATTTAAGAGTCGTTATAGCGTCAGTTGTTTCCTGTTTTAAGGGGCATAGCGTTTGCAGATTTGTATTTATATTATGTGCAGTGCAGTTACATTCCAATCCTTGTATCTTCGTTAGAGAGAAGATTAGTATAGAAATTTGTCCATGCCGCCATTTTCTTCCATTAGTGGATTACCTGATATAGACAGCGGTCTGTCAAGAGCCTAGCTGCCTTGTGTAAGTCTCTGCAGCGGTTCGTTTCACTTGCTTGCTGTGCTTTCGTTGGAACCGTGACATAACCCCACACGGACATAATCCCCTTTGGGGCTTATGTCCGGACAACTTGCTGGACAAAACCCCCAATTTCATTGGGGTGGGTGCGAACGTAAGTCTCGTTGCGAACGTAATGTGTCTCTCGGCAACGCGAGACGAATGCAGTGGAGGGCGTCCGCCCACCCCCACTTCATCAACTTCATCAATCTTTTTCATTACTTTAAGTTGCAAAATTAGTTTGGGTGTTATGTCCGTTATATTTGTTGGGGCTTATGTCCGCTATGCCCAGCGGACATAATCCCAAATGCAAATTAGGGGTTATGTCCGCAGAGCGTGGCGGACATAGGCCCAAAATCGTTTTGGGGATTATGTCCGTGGGGGTTATGTCCGGGCACCGCTTTCGTTGCCGTTTATCCATCCGCGCACTCTTTTCTACCATGCTTAGCCTAGTGTTATTGTTGTCATCCTCCTTGGCGTTTCTTGTCTTTGCAGCAATAATTGCCTCTTTGGCGATCTTTCTTTGCTGTTTCGTCAAACATCCTTGACTTCCGATTGGAGGTGGCGAAGCCCATCTTATCATTAGCACTGGTAAAAATTATTTCTGTGACGCCACTACACGAGCTCCGTGCATCGACAGGGATATTATTTACAACCAATATATGCCGTAGTGACATAATTTGATTGTAGGCGAAAATTTCATTGATCGCTTATTGTGTTTCCTTATCGCTGTGATTTTAAAGCGTACAGTTGCGATTAGAAGATGGTGATCACTTGTGACGCACAGTGGGAAAAATTGTTTTTTTTTAGACATTTAAAATTCTAGGTCGCAATTTTTCGCTGATTTAAAAAAATATTTTATTATTGGAGAAAAACACAGATTATTTTGTTTTTTTTTTATTCTGAATTCCTTACCGTTTTCAAATTTGTCAGTCGGTGAAAAAATAATTTTTGACTTTAATATCATATATTTAATGGATTACGTATAAAATATAAGCAAAAACTATATTTTTGCTCAACTTCAAGTAAATATATAGAGGCACTTTTTCAACACTCCTGCTCACAATTATTATACAGTGCGACAAGAAAATATACCTGGGACGTGATACCATTTTTCTGGAAGGCGCTGCTGAGTACAAAAATAATCTGTTTTAAAATTTCCCACACACCCTCAAAGTCTTAATATAAATATCAACCGAATTCAAGTTTCTCAGCGGAAAGATACACATGGAAAGATACACAGTCCAATCGTCCAGCTGTGCGTACAATCGAAAAAATCGTGCAAAAATTTGATCAAACCGGGTCTGTAGGAGATGTGAAAACGCCACTGCATGCGCGTACAGCTCATACTGCAGAAAATATTGCTGCAGAATTGCCGCATTTCTGCGAATGCTAATCCAAGACTGGTTGTCGAAAAACCAAAGCACCCACAAAGATTGACTGTTTGGTGCGGTTTATGGGCTTGCGGCATGATCAGTTACTGTTTATGGTGTTCGCTATCGTGAGCTGATAACGAACTCTGTATGGCCCGAATTTGATGATATGGATGTGGGCGATATGTGGTTTCAACAGGACGGTGCTACTTGCCACACAGCTAACGAAACAATGGCTCTTTTGCTCGACAAATTCAATATCCGTTTTATCTCACGTGGTGGCGATGTCAATTGGTAGCCAAGATCATGTGATTTGACACGGTTGGATTTCTTTCTTTGGGGTTATTTAAAAAAAAGGTGTACGTCGATAAGTTAGCAACAATTTAAGAGCTAAAGGATGAGATAATTCGGCACATAAACGTCATAGAACCTACATTATGCCTCAGCGTCATCGAAAATTTGGACCATCGGATGAAGGTGTGCCGCTGAGGTCGCGGCGGCCAATTGGCCGGTATTTGGTTCCATACATAACTGAACCATACCAATATTTTCGTAATAAAAACAAATGACAATAATGTTCTAAATAATTTGTGTTTTATTCAAAATCAACATCGGCCCTTAAAATTTAACCAAACTTTTGAATTAGACTGCGTCTGAATTTGCTAAATATACCATGGTTAATATGATACTTTAAAATGATTTAGGTATCTTTTGACATGCATGTTTTGGGGTTTTAAAAACGATTATGGTTGTCACTAATACATCTGGTTTGGGAAGTTAATGAGGCGATGGTATTTAACATCTGGGATATTGTAAAACCCTTATATAAAAACCAATAATAATAGGCTAATTACTTAATCTCAATTTATTTTGACATTTTTTTTCTCTTTCAGACAAATGTTTCAACCTTTTGGTAAACATAGTCCAACTGTCGAGTTATTCAATAGGCTTAATGATTTAATAAATACAAAGTCTTCAAATCACTATTGTAATGTCACAACCGACGAATAAAATGAGAGAACCCCCCACCCGACTGCCTTATCATTCCACAGCCTGTTTGGAGCAGAATTCACTGGATTTAAGGATGCAGTCAGAGTGCAGTGCAGAGATATGTATTAGCAAACACAAACCGGTGTTCTTTACAACATTAAGGCCGCATATACAAATCTAAATACGAACACGAATGTATGTTTGCATGTTAAATCTCATTGCACTTGTTGCAGCTTCACGCGAACTATTATTATGCGTGTTCACATCTTTGTCTTACATATGTACGTTGGCTTCAACATTAGCTATGGAATAGTGTTATATGGAAATTCTTAGTAACGACTTTTTTACATCGCGGAACCTCTTATTTTGTGAGGTTCAGTAACAAAATGCTGGAGGCAAAAAATGGTGGTGGTGGGGTCAGGTTTAACCGTCCCGCATTGGGGTCAAAGTTCAGGAAAATTTGGAAAAAATGTACAACAGTCCTCCTAACTACCAAGGGGTTGTCGTTAGGGGGTTGGGATGTATGGCAGACCTTCATGAATTTCTTTTGCCAACATTTTCTCCGAACATACTTACCCTCTTTCTCCACTCCTTCGGGGGGCTCCCGTACAAATTTTTAATTACCCCCTATTACTCCGTATAATGTTCCCGAAGCCCTAACTTCACCAGGGTCACCCCTAGGGGGTTAGAATGTATGACGGATCTCCAGGAAAATCTTTTCCGAACATTTTCTTCGAACATACTTACCCCCTATTTTCTCTCCTTAGGGGGGCTCCCATACAAACTGCACCAAAACCCTCCCTCAATATGAGAAAAACCGCCCTACCTATCCAGGAGTTGTCCCTAGGGGATTATGATATATGGCGGACCTTCATGATTTTTTTTCCCCAATATTTTCCCCAAACATACTTACCCCCTACCTCCCCTCCTTATACTGGCTCCCATACAAAATGCACCAAATATTGGGATGAATCAAATCAATTTATTTTTATCGTGCAACGGATATTTCTTGCGATTGGCATCGACGACCTGAAGCAAGAATTATTTCTCATTTTCGTTTCGACATAAAACATTGTTGTAATCCTGCATTAATTTGACACCTCTCTCTGCAGTGTCGTTAACAACATGCAAGGTGCTTACGATCTGCTTCGCTTTGTTGTAGTCTTCCCGGTTTTTGGATCGGTTGAAATGAACTCATTTGGTAATCCAAAGCGATCGAATAATTTAACTGTGTCTCTCGTCACGAAATGGCTCAAATCTTTTGCAATGAATTCTTTCACTTGTTTCGAATGCAATCCAATTTTTTTCACGCCTTTGGAGCCGACAACAATAGCTGAACATGAACAAGCAGACTTAACGCCTTGATTTTCATCCTCTGACCGCGTTCAGGCCATTTCCTTCGATACAACTTCAACAAACACTGGCTCGTTCCAAGGTGCGTCACTCATTCTTGAACAGTTATTGGAACGAGATCTTTTATACTTACCGTGCAGACATCATATTTACGAACTGGTATTGTAAGAGGTCTTCGATGCCAAATTCGGTAAAACGTCAGCTCCAGGTGTGCCTTTGTTTGCTCGATTTAAATGTGATTGGGAAATGATGAAAGACAAACGATATAACAGTGGCATAACAGACGATAAAGTCGCTATGAAAATACCTGTTAATGTTCTGATTGAAATCAAATCATTTTGTTTGGCTCAGCTACAAGAGAAACATCCCAGAGCAGACTACAGAGAATTCCTGCAGATCGTTTTATTATTTCTTGGAGAAAACATTCCCAGTTACCATTTCCGCGCTCCAGGACCTACCAGCCATGCCCGATGGATGGCCAAGGCCATATACTGCATAAAAATGTTTCTATTTCGGTATTTCGCGGTATTTGCATATTTATCGTGACACTTTATGTGAAAGCTTGGTTTGGCAGCACCACGGCTGTCGAGGCACCCAATCAAGACTTCAATTTTTAAAAAGCGGCAGTCGCATATGCATCAATTGATGGAAATGTGTCACAGAAAGTGGTGGATAAATTGTACATCAGTGCTGAAGCTGTGGCTCTTGCACTATTCGATAAAAACGTTTCCCATAATATCAAGCAAAAAATTGCGAATGTAATTCTTTCATTCCAAGAATCGTATAATATACGTATAATCTCAATCTGATGACGAGGAAAACGAGGGAGAAGGCACTGAGGAGGAAGAGAGCGAGGATGAGGATGAAAATCAAGGCGTTAAGTCTGCTTGTTCACGTTCAGCTATTGTTGTCGGCTCCAAAGGCGTGAAAAAAATTGGATTGCATTCGAAACAAGTGAAAGAATTCATTGCAAAAGATTTGAGCCATTTCGTGACGAGAGACACAGTTAAATTATTCGATCGCTTTGGATTACCAAATGAGTTCATTTCAACCGATCCAAAAACCTGGGAAAACCGGGAAGACTACAACAAAGCGAAGCAGATCGTAAGCACCTTGCATGTTGTTAACGACACTGCAGAGAGAGGTGTCAAATTAATGCAGGATTACAACAATGTTTTATGTCGAAACGAAAATGAGAAATAATTCTTGCTTCAGGTCGTCGATGCCAATCGCAAGAAATATCCGTTGCACGATAAAAATAAATTGATTTGATTCATCCCAATATTTGGTGCATTTTGTATGGGAGCCAGTATAAGGAGGGGAGGTAGGGGGTAAGTATGTTTGGGGAAAATATTGGGGAAAAAAAATCATGAAGGTCCGCCATACATCATAATCCCCTAGGGACAACTCCTGGATAGGTAGGGCGGATTTTCTCATATTGAGGGAGGGTTTTGGTGCAGTTTGTATGGGAGCCCCCCTAAGGAGAGAAAATAGGGGGTAAGTATGTTCGAAGAAAATGTTCGGAAAAGATTTTCCTGGAGATCCGTCATACATTCTAACCCCCTAGGGGTGACCCTGGTGAAGTTAGGGCTTCGGGAACATTATACGGAGTAATAGGGGGTAATTAAAAAGTTGTACGGGAGCCCCCCGAAGGAGTGGAGAAAGAGGGTAAGTATGTTCGGAGAAAATGTTGGCAAAAGAAATTCATGAAGGTCTGCCATACATCCCAACCCCCTAACGACAACCCCTTGGTAGTTAGGAGGACTGTTGTACATTTTTTCCAAATTTTCCTGAACTTTGACCCCAATGCGGGACGGTTAAACCTGACCCCACCACCACCATTTTTTGCCTCCAGCATTTTGTTACTGAACCTCACAAAATAAGAGGTTCCGCCGTATAAAAATCGAGAATTCGCTCACTACTCCATAGCTATTCAACATGTACACCAGAAATATGTACGTAAATAAATTAGACAATTAATGAAACATTAACTGTAAACACATACATTTTATCATACTTTGGTCGTATTGCTAGTCAAAATGAATTGCGAATAAATATTGTACATTAACTATAGAGGGATTACCTATAATGAGATCGTAAATGAAAACCATCAATGTCAATCAAAACAGCAAATTGGCATGTACATGAATAGAATGAGTATAATTATGTCTAAGGACCTCTTTATTGTCAGTAAAGATATACAATTTAGGACCGTATACATCTGTTATGTTCTCCATGCACTTACGAATACTATCTTATCACATTGTAGATATACTAGTTTATTATGTCAACTATTTGAGAAGCTTTTACCAAGGGACTAACTCCAGCATTCGCATAAGGACGACTTCTTATTCGAACGTTCGAGTTTTTTTACTTTTGGTTTTAAGCTTTCTTTTAAATACTGTATTCGAAATCAGATTTTTCGTATACGACGGCTTTGAGTAAGATCGGACAACTATTTTCTTAGTAAATCTTATATTTTTTTTTTAGTAATGTTTGATGAAACTGTATTTTTCTCACAAATATGTAAAGGCAAATATTAACTATAACTATAATAAATAAATAGGTTATATCTCTGCCTTACCGCAGAATTTTGAAGACGAACAAACTATTTGTATGGATCGTGGCCCTACCCATTCTCTTCCTGGCTGAAATCCATACTGTACCAATAAAGTTTCACGTTTTATACCACGCCCACCTATCCGATCTTCGATCACGAACATTTCTGCCAAATGCACGTACACAAATTTTCAATGCGCGTTACATCACGCGTCGTACCAGAGCTTGTCTAAGCGTGTCGGGTACATCATAATAATGGGGGGTTTGTTTGAAGTAATTGAGAGAATTGGTTAGAGTAGGCATTGGATACTTCGGTGGTATGCAGCTTTGTGATGTCTAGCTTCCCTTGGGTTTGCTTACGATCGTTTTTAGCACTACTTAATCGTGTGCGTGCCTTTGCTAAAAATAGGTGGTGATCCGAGTCAATGATTGCACCGCGAATCACACGTCCGTCCATAATGCTTAAGACTTGTCTCCGATCGATTACCGCGTGATGAATCTGGTTTCTGATAAATCGCGTCATGACGTATCATGAACTTGTAGATTAAATTTGATATGATTAAGGTACAAATTTAGGTTCTGATTGGATCTAATTAGACACAATTAGTATCTAGTCTGATGCAATGAGGTACAATCATTTGTGTTGAATTTGACTAGATCTAATGAGATCCAGTTGAATATACAATTACACCGTATACAATTACAAGGTGCTATAAGTACAAATTTGCGTAAAATATCTCTACATAAATGCATTTTACACGAAATAAAACAATTCAATCTATCACACAGATTGTTTATAACGAATATTAAAATATTTTAAACTTTTCAAACTCGTACTGTTAAATTAGCTGTGAGATATGTAACATAGTTAGGTTTTCCATCCCGGAAATGGCCCCTGATTGAAAACAAATAAATTTAAAAACTGTGAAAAATATGACTGCCTGGCTTCCCAATTAGTTTTGTTGGTGGGCCAAATTTAAAAAAATTTAATTTACCTAATAAGTATTACCCAAGGGCCAACAAGTGGAGGTGAGGTAAAATTTGAAAAGCCTGCCCTTTGAATTTAAGCCTGTTTAAGAAAATTTGGAACATAGTGTGTCATTGCTTGCAGTCTTTGATTTGTTGCTGTATGATTTATTTAGAAGCAACTTCCACAGATAAGTAGATCCAAATATAGTAGAATGCTTCAGTTGAACCGTTTTCATCCAATAATTTTCAATACCATCACTCTGAGAAATCTTTTGAAATTCATCCCTCAAAATAATATTTTCTTGAAATTCAATCAATTCTAATTTGTCTACCATTTTCCAGAAGGTGTATCAGAAAACGGATTCTTGAGAAGATAAAACAAATCACTAATCTGAAAACTCCGGTCTCACAATAATTAACAATTAAACATAAACATTTAGGCTTATCGCTTTTCAAGAAAGTCTTTTAGAGAACAATGTCAGCTTGAGCTTGTTTTTCTAATAAATATCGCACAATAATTAATACCTTCCTGGCAAGTTAAGATTCAGTTCATAGTATGGAAACAAATGTGACATAAAAGCCATCAAAGAAATTTTTTCCTCGTCAGACACAAACTCGAGATACTCTGAGATATTTTGAAGAAATTCGCGTATTTCAGAAAGCAAGGCAAATAACAGTGGTGAAAGCGAACAAATCTCCGAAGTCAGCCATACACTTGCGATGAAAAGAAAGTAAACGATGTTGCTGACACGAATGAGAGCGATAACACTGTTCTACAAAAAAGAAATATTTTTCATATTTCTGGGTATCTGAATTGTGATTCCTATAGTTATTAATATCATGAATTCAAATATGTTTTCAGATTTTTTTCATCAGGCACAGTTTTTTAGTAAGTTGGATTTAAATTTTTTCACCTTCCTTTATGTTGCATTAAAATACATTTTGCATAAATGTAATTAAAACTTTGTTTGATCCAACTGAATCTTTTCTAAATACAATAACCGATACTAGTACAGCATAAAACACGAAAAATAAGAATACAAATATGTATTTTCTATTAGTTATTAAAGTTATTTATTTATTTACACAGTGCAACATTTCTAAGGTCATCGTCTGGTGCCGCCTTCGTGCCCAGCTATTTTTGAGGTATATACCGAGACTAAAAAAATCCCCAAAGGATTTGGCCCCATTACATCGAAATATTTTTTTATGGATACTCCAATATTTTCACCCCAACACGATTTTTTTATCATACCATATTTCATTAACAGTTCGAAAATTTTTCTTTTTGTCTTCGGCAAAGTTGTACATCTAAACCAGAGCAAAAAAAGTGTCAAATAGACCGAACCAAAAAAATTGCATCCAGTGCATGAAAATTGCAAAAATATGGGAAAAAATTTACGTGGAATATTACTTATTATAATCATAATTTTATGGTGAAAATATCATGAAAAAATAGCCTTTTTTCCCATATTTTTAAAATTTTCATGCACTAGATGCAATTTTTTTGGGTCGGTCTATTTGAGACCTTTTTGCTCTGGTTTAGATCTACAACTTTTCCGAAGACGAAAATAAAAAATTCCGAACAGTTTATGAAATATGGACTCCGTAAAAATGGTCATAAAATCGTATTGGGGTGAAAATATTGGAGTATCCATAAGTTTGCAGGTATGAAAAATACCCCATTTTTTCCATATAATAAAAAATAAAAAAGCATGGTGCATATGATAAAGAAATGGGGGGCGGACGCCCCCCCCCCCCCTCTCTTTATTTTTCGACTTATGAAATATGACAGAGAGATAGTTACGATACTGACTTCGACGTATGCGGCGAAACTAATAACCGGCGCACAGTGGAAAATCGTAGAGTAAGACCAGCCCATAATTCATTTCTAAAAAAGTTCGAATTACACCATAATTTTTTTTCTATCGAAAAGCTAAGATGTCAAACTTAATAATTTGAGCAAAATATTTGATGTTTGGTCAAAGTAATACTCGGAAATAAGGACCGTATTCACATCTTTTTACGACAACGATTTATTACTATAAAAATAAAACATATTTCAGATCATATTTTTAATATTATTCACATTTCAATTAAGGAGTTATATACCTCATTGGAAAGGTAATTTCATGTTGATTCCAGTTTTATAAAGAGCGGACCAGCTTTTAGTGAAAACATTTAAAATTTTAGCTCCTGAATGATGTAATGTTGTTTTGGCTGCATGCAAAAACTTTGGTAAGGCTTTTAGTTAGGAGCTGCGTTTAGCTCTGCGCTCATATGTAAACAAATTTAAAGCTTAATATATTAATGAAATACTATAACAATTTTAGCTGCATATTCGTGCATAAACAGAAGTTACATTCAATAATGTTAAAAAACTCAGTTATTTAGATAAAAAAAAAACTCATAAAAAACAATGTTTTTGACTATAAATTCTTTACTCTAGACTAGTGATGATCAAAAATTTAATAACCTACCACTTGTGCCAAACAAACCAATACAAGGTACGAGGTAAACAAACTGGTAAATACCATCACCCAATGTACGATTTTGTTTTAGTCTCGGGAAATAGCAGAATGGGTGTGATAAATAGTTAGGTTTTCTGAGGTTTTGCCTCATTACCATATAAATTAACTGACCAAATTTCATTATCCCCCAGGCGCCCGTTTGGAAATTATGGGAGAAGTATTAATTTCTCAAAAATAGATCATTTTGTTTGGGTGGGACCAAAAGGGGTTAACTGATACAGTCCATAATCATTCTCCATTTAAATATTCATAACCGTACAACTAACGCAAAATTTGACTCAATTAAGTGTTCTAATAAAAAAGATATGCATATAAAACTATAAAGGTGAATTTGGTAATTTGTATAGGAGTTCCCAGAAGGGGTGTGTCAAATAGTTAGGTTTTTTGAGGTTTTGCCTCCTATTACAAGATAAATTAACCGACCAATTTTCATTACCCTCCAAGTGTCCGTTTGGAAGTTATGCGAAAAATAGTATTTTTTCCCAAATAGGTCATTTTGTATGAGAGGTACCAGAAGGCGTGAACCGATATAGTCCATATTCATTCCTGATTCCATTTTTATAAGAAAAATATCTTACCCAACATATTATTGAATTTAGTGTACTTACAAAAAAGATATGTATGTAAAACTATGAGGGTCAATTTGGTCATTTGTGTGAGAGGTACCGGAAGGGGTGCTTCTAAAGTTTCGGTTTTTTTTAGGGTTTGTCTACTTTTGCAAGATAAATAAACTGACGAAATTCAAATATTCTCCGGTCGTCCGTTTGGAAGTTATGAAAGACAAATTAATTATCCAAAAATAGGTAATTTTGTATGGGAGGTACCAGAAAGAGTGGGGCTGTCCTGCCCACTTACAATCCCATTAGTTCGCTTTGAAAAACATTAATACTTGTAAATTTTTATACCGATCCGTTAAGGTTTACTCGAGTTATCCTGCTCACCAGCCAGCCTGCCAGACAGACGGACATAGCTCAATCGTCTTCAAAAGTCCTGAAACGAATTTTGTTTTAAGATATTTGTGGTCTAACTCGTCTCCTATAATGTGTTGCACTCTTTTTCGTATCAAAAATTGTACCAAATACATGTACAAGTCATCTCTATATGCTAAAAATAAACTTCTTACCTTTATTATGAAAAAAGTTCTGGTTTAATTTGGTTGATATTTTATAGAATAATAGCACATACATTTAAGATTATTTCAGAACTCTATCTCTAAGAACAAAAAAGTTACAGATTTTTAATCCGATAAGCACTAAAATTTTCCACTGTGCGGCGTACCCCCACCGCATTCGTCTTTTAAAAATGCTAGATTTGTTTAGAAGAATATTTTTTTGGGGTATTTTTCATAAATTTTGTGGGGTATTTTTCATAATTTTTGGGGAAAATTTTGTTCTTGAGTTTTGGGTAATTTTTCATTTTTTTTCGCCCAATTTTATTTTGGGTAATTTTTCTTTATTTTTTGGGCATTTTGCATTTGGGGCATTTTTCATAGAGCCTTTTTTATCAATCGCCTCCATACAAATTTTAAATGGAAAACAAAACTTTTTTTCGAATAACCAAATATAGCAAAATTCTGATTACGTATTTGAATTTGCCATGTCAAAAACTCTTAGAAATATATAATGAAACACAAGAAAAAAACCCTTGTCGAACAGTGTAATTGTTCACAAATTTCATGACTGTTGAAAAGTATTACGGCATTATTGCTATATTTAGGATGTAAAATGGCACGAAGCTCTTCTGTAAACTTGTTAGGTAAAAACCGATCAAATACGGACATTTGCGTGATATCAGTAATATGTTTAGATTCACCAATATCTAAGGGAAAAGCGAAATGATGATATCAAACATTTTTCTTGAGATTTTATAAGAGCGAGTCTGTAATACATTTTGGTAATACAATTTCTTGTGTTTTTATTGAAAATTTCGTTATACGTTGTCCGCTTCATCTACAACAACGTTCCACTTGAGCGTGATAATTTCCTAAAAATAAATTATTTACGTAGTTTTCAAAAATCATCATCAGCCCGCACAGAATGACATTTCGGCCCGCCATTTGGGAAGGGCTGATATAACGAATGCTAAATATAACCGGTGTTCGTTCCAAACTATAACTGTATATCTCCGTCGCTGTGAAGACTTAAGCAATTTAAAAGGAATAACATGTACAAGCTAAAGCGGAACGACTTTCTAACCACATTTAAAACACTATTTAAAACAATCCGGAATTCCTGCTCTTAAAACGGCTTTTCATCAATACAACACATGTACATAAAAATGTTCATATTAATGGAATTTTAAGGTTGAATGTCAGTCATATCAGTTATGACAGATATTAATTGTGTAACAGGAAGAATTCGAAAGTTGGACACAAAACCACATAAATAATGGAAGTGAGAGACAGATGGACAGACGGATGACAAGCATTTTAACAACGCTCACAATCACATTCATAATTTAAATTAAATCATTTAATAAATTAAGTATGCAGGGCAATCTCACTGTTACAAATGTTGCTACCAGACTGTTATCTCTCCTTCTACTGATAAGCTAAAACAACCCCTAATGTGTAATACCAACATTTCTTATGGTTAACAAACCATCACATTTGGCCAATACATTTGGTTAAGCTCAGACATTCATATTGATAAATGTGGATATGTGGTTATTAATGGTGTGTGTGTGTGTGTGGGGGGGGGGAATGAGGTCCTAAGGGTAAACATTCCATGGACAGCTAGTGGGTCATTACATAAATATGGAAAGACTTAGGAAAAGTGCAGCCCCTTCTTCGAATATATCTGTTGAAACCAAACAATATTTCATAGGATTTTATGTTGTATATAAATTAATGGGAAGGTTGGTTTGTCATTCAAGGCCATTAAACTATATCTTGTATAAAAATGGTGTAATAAAGAGTTATGTTAAGGTCACATTTTCAGATAGTCTGGCATTGATTTTCTCCATAGCAATAAAGAAACCCTAAGATGACTAGTTGTACATTTTAATGGTCATGCATATATGTAACATACATTACGTTCTCTTACGAGTAACAGTGATTCCGGCATTATTGGGAAAACATTGCTACAGTTGGGGCAAGAACGATAATTGAATTTAAATTTTGTCAAATTTATCCTCACGGTCAATGTTTAAAGTCAGAACTAATTGCACAGTACTACACAAAATAAAAAGGCCTGAGCTGGGAAACTTTAATCGCATCTAAAATTAAATTCCGATGTGATCTATCAAAAAATCGACACACGTATATTTTTTGTGTGGTGTCCTCTTTTAGAATCCTTTGTCAGAACCTCGTGATTTTGGAAAAAGTTTGAATATTTTACTGTGTTATTGAAAGATGGTATCCAGATATTCAACAATGTAATAAAATCATGATACAATAGAGTCTTTTGTTGTCATGTTGCTATTAATGTGGTAATTATGGAAAAATGGAGTATTTTTTCATTAACTAAAAGTGTACATTGAGACCTCCAAGATCGTAATGATGCAATATAAAAAAGGATTATTTTTGAAATATTAATTGAATATTAGGTCACATTCAGATTGTTTAATGAGCAAACCAGCTGAATATGGTATTGATGATATTTTGGCTTATTTCTCTCTATTTTAAGGGAAAAAATTACATGTTTTCTCAATTACCTAAAACTAATCAGAAACTAAATATGGAAAAAACTCTCTACCAAGTTACAACACATTGAGAAGTAATGAATATTCAATAGTGTTGTATAAGTATTTGCCTTGGTGAGCAGTTCCACGATCCCACAGGTCTCTGATAAATTAACAAAAAGTGCAACAATTTGTAAATTTTTCTCTTGACCACCCTTCATATTTCTGGTAATGCCTTGCAACAACTTGTACGGCTCCTCTGGCAGTAGCTACAGTGACTTTTGTGCCGCCATTTTTAGTGTTACAGGTATCGTAATTGTTTTGCGACGTCTTTTACGACGAAACTTTATATAACGAAATATTTGCAATTTCATGGATACACAACGAAAACCAAACAACATTGCAGCTGAATGATGCAACTTCGGCAGCATCTGTGGTGGTTGCTGCATCCGTGGCGAGAGTAAAAATGTGTCGTATGATTTCCTTTTTATCGGCGTTACAAAACATTCACCATTAACTTCATTACACATCATCTCCCAATTCACGTTTTCTTTTATTTGATATTACATTCTGTCGTCATTTCTGTGCACTTCATTGGGTTTTCTTCATTTTCACACTAAGAGTCACAGTGTTTGGGATACTACAAGATGTAATTTTAATTTAAGTAACAGATTCAAAAAGGTATAAAAAACGATTTGTTTTTCCAGAGGAATTTCGTACGCAATATTATTCGTTTCGGATTCGTATCTGATATCCGTTTCGTATAAAATGTAGTTGGAAGCGAGTCCGAAACGGATCAGAATATCAAACTGGGAAGTTATTAAAATTAAAAAAAAGTTTATAACTTAAAATGTATTTACAGCCAAATAAAATGTGTTTGAGTACTTTTAATCTCAAGTTATTTTGCGCGTATTTTACCGGCAAATAACGGGTTCGAACGAATCAGTCAAATCCCAAATTTATAAACGGACCAGTTTAATCCCGATTACACTAATTTCTTGTTTAAGTCTTTTATGGACTCGAAACGGGTACGTAATGGATCGGTCAAATACCGATTACACTGACTTCTTTTTTTTAATTTTTTTACGGACTCGAAACAGGTTCATACCGGATCTATAAGAGATATGGTAAGAGCTAATACATGCATTAGTATTAAACGGCACATTATTACTTGAATTGTCTAAAAAAGACAAATACTCAGCGGCAACTAACTGATTTGAGGACAAATTCGAACTTTAACCTCTTTGTGGCACACTCTAATGTCTTACTATCAATACGAAATTTCGCACAATATATTCATAATTTTAACAAAAACAAACATAATGTAAAGCTAGATGACCAACATCACTACTAATACCTGTTTTCGACGAAATTCGAAAAAATGCCATATGAGGTACACCCTAAAGCTCTTTGTGAACGATGAAAGAGGTGAAGTATTACGATCAAAGCTGTTCAGTGTTGCAATAAGTATGTTTTTAGTAATGATAGCAAGTAAAAACATTGCATACTAGCCCAAAACATCTAAAAAATTTATATTTTTTAGCACATATACGAGGTTTGAATGGCATTTAATAGCCCTGTACATGTTCAGACTGCATGTGTTAATGTGTTTTACTGTGTTATTAGCAATTTAATTTATAAATGTCAAAAATAACGTATGGGAGCGTTTAATTTATCGCGCAAAAAAGTAACCTCGCACAATACTTTACAACTCTTGAACAAAAACCTATTGGTAATAATCAATAATTGCCACTATAAATGATCTTTAACCGAACTATTAAACAATATCAAGAAATTATTGCATAGTATTAAATATTACCATTCATAAAATAAGTTATACATTTTCATCTAGTATGACACATCTGTCTAACGTCGCCTAATATATTTATTAATTATTTTCAAGAACTTTCCTATTGAATTAATATCAGCTGATTGCTTTTTATGGAGTCTTTATTATTTCCACGCGGAAACTTAAAATAGGTTTTTTGTTGTGTATAATAAAACTCTTATGTCTGTCTGTCCGTCCACATATTTCCCTAACAGTGAATAAGGCTTATGGTGTCCTTTGGTTCATGAAACGTTGGAGTAAAGAGTTTGCTGATCCCTGTGTTACAAAACAATTGTACATTTCATTGGTTCGTCCTATTCTGGAATATGGTTCAGTCATATGGGACCCATGTTACTCGATCCATATTAATTTCGTTGAATCAGTTCAGAAACAATTTCTTCTTTTTTGCCTACGTGGACGTGGTTGGAACCCACATAACTTGCCATCCTACGAGTATAGACTTAATCAAATAAAGTTACCAACATTGAAAAGTCGGCGTACTATGCTTAATATTTCGTTTTTGTTAAACATAATACGTGGTGATACTGATTCAAACTTTTTATTAAGTAAAATTCAAATAAATGTTCCTGTTAGATTAACCAGAAATTTCCAACTTCTACTTATAAACCACTTCAATTCTAATTATGCTAATAATGATCCGTTCCGACGTTTATGTGTTCAGTTCAATAAATATTACAATATCATTGATTTGTCCGAAAACAGAACTGCATTAAAGCGGAATATAATTTTACATTTAAATAATTTATTTTAAGAATATTTTTTATAATTGTATATATGTAAAAATGTTTAGTCTGTAAGGATTTTTGTTAGTCCATAGACTTAAATAAATACAAAAAAAAAAAAAAAAAAAATCACGGTCTAATATTACCTAATTATTGGGCAACATAGAGCCAGCTTATTAATTCAGCCAATTACATGTTGCTAAGAACATTTTTGCCGGGTTATTCTAAGACAAGAAGTTGATATCTTTAACTTTCAATGTTTTCCAAAAAACAAAACCGACCTTAAATAATCGGTTAAAACGGTTATTCAAAAATCGATATTTCGTATAAAACCAGTAGGAAGTGTCTGCAAGACATCCTCAAGGATAGGTGCATGACCATAGTAAATCGTTAATGACTTTTAGGGGACCGTCCATACAAATCGTCGACGAAATTTTCATACTAGTGTCAGCTTTGTCATGCACGACCTGATGGGCCAAACTTCCGTTGATGCCTATACAAGCGACCTGTCGCCCTCACAATCATGCACGACATGATGGGTGACAATGTCGGTTAAATTGTCGTTGATGACTATATAATCATGCACGACCTGATGACTACATAATCATGCACGACCTGGTGGGTGAAAATGTCGGTCAAATTGTCTTTGATGCCTTTGTATGTCTTGAATTGTCATTCAATCCATATTAGAATGACTTTGCTGTTTTTTAGCTTTTTATTAGTATGACGAATTATTAATACTTTTGAAAAACTACTGACCAAGAGAGAAGTGAAGGATATAAACTTTTATATGGCATTCACCTTCATTCGAGATTTCAAACTATAAAATTGCTGATGTTCACTCGTCTCTTTAATAAACTTAAAATTGTTCAGTCAGGTCCCTTTTTTTGTTCCCATTATCATATCAACACATTTTTTTCCTTTGATTTTGTTGAATGTGTTTGATGCACGACCACATTAGTATTTTGTCGGTCAGCTTTTCGTTTTGTTTTGACGACAACTACATACATATTTCATATTTTGTCTTGAAGACAGCGTTGACGACAAAGTCGTGTATGCGGAACTTCCTACGGGAAACCGGCTGACAGTTTTAAACAAAAAACCGGTTTCCGGTTTCGGTTTTGTATACTCTATAAGATATTCGTTAATGCCAAAAAACCATACGTAAGTTCAAGCAAACGAATGCTATGGGGAAAGAAAAACCCATTTTGAGTCGAATTCCTTCGCCTAGGTTTTCGTTTGATATACAGAAACAGGCTATAAAAGTGAAAGCAGTAGTTAGTTTACGAAGCACGATCACCTATTAGATTTCGTGTTGATATGTGTTTTTAATTTAGGTTAGCGCAACAGTTGAAATGAATGAAATGAAATCCCTTTACACCCCATGAATGAGGTATGGGATAGCTTCTCGCGTTGTTGTGAATTAATTATTTTCAGATTCACAACTAACGGCACCTACTTGTTTATCGACGAATGCGAACGTCACTGTTTGAGAAGCTTTTACTAGACATGCCGATTGACACGACACTTATACTCCGAAGCTGTCGACAGCATGGAGGGGCCGGCAACGAAATAAAAATTCATTTTTTTTCTTTTACTGTTAGATGACTGGAGCCAGAAGATAAACCTGGGATCTCCGCATGGTAGTCGCATGTTCTAACCATCATGCCACGGCCGGTCCCAATAAAAATACGTATACAACGTCGAAAATCCAACATCGAGAAATTTACCATATTATAAATGAGAAATACATTGGAATTTCCAAATTTCAGTTGAGCGTTGCATCATTTTTGCGATGATGTACCACCACACTGTGCATGTATATCATTTGCACTCGCGGCTTTGATTCTCTCCCCTCTGACTATTGTCACACCATACACAGCAAATGGCGATGTCCTTTATACACTTTATTGCATGCATTTTCTTACCCTTGATTGCCTCTTTTAAGAATTCTTCGAATTCCTTGATTTCTTTAAATTTGTGATGTTGCTCTTTCTCTTCTGCGATTCCATTTTTATCGTTTTTTAATGTATTTTTCATTGTGTGTCTTTTGAATCTTTCTTATCAAAGAACAAGTTGTAAGGTCGTAAAACTCGAGTACTTCTCTTTGGTGTTTGCTTATATCTGCTTTTATGGATTTCTCTTTGTGTTCCTCTAGGGATGGGGGGAAATTCTTTCATTATCGAGCTCTCTCTGTCGCTCTCTCTCTCTCTCTCTTGGTAGTGGAAAACAATTTATGTGAAGTAAAAATAATGATTTGTTACGTTGAAGCATTTTATGAATGAAGTGTCAATCTGATATGTAATAACTTTGAAGTCTAACCCGCTTGTTCGGAAAAACTACAATAGGCGTCTTAGTATAAGTACTTACGTAATGCTTACCAGAAAAAGGGAAGTTATAAAACATTAAGTAACAGGTAATTATGTATTTGAAATTATGACTAATTTTATTGTTGAGGAGACGAGTGCTACATATGGCCACAGGGCCGATGATTATTCAAAAAACAGATTGAAAAACGCGTTTATAAGAGATTTTATAAAAATTGCTGCAATAATTAAATTTAAACAACTTAAAAAGTTGTCATATTCAAATCATATCCTAATTTTTGCATAGCATGGATGGTTCCTCTTAATTTGTTTTATGAATATATCGCTCATTTGGTGCAAGACTGTCATAACTCAAAAAACGTGATCTTTGAGTTAATGATGTAGAATTGATCGTTTCAATTCTGTATTCCTCTATTTCGTACAAGTTGGGTGTAAATTGAAAACTTTAAACGCGTTTGTCTCGGAATCGATTTTTTTGAGTTATGGCAGTCTTGCACCAAATGAGCGATATGCAAATGTATGGGCAAAAACCCATAAACATATAGCACTCATAACATAATTATTATTATGTAATTTTTATAATAAAACTCATAACGATTAAGGTCCCTGGAATAAAAACTTTTGAAAAATATGAGAATTTTCATTGGATGTACAGCCAGGACAATAAGGTTTGGCAATTGATATGGATAATCTCTTTGTACTTCCTAGTCATAGGGATTAGGGTATATATAATTAATTTCAAAAGAAAGTGTAACGCATTAAAGGATTCGAGTTAGACCGTATGTGTCTTAAGACCAAAATCATCTCAGGTGGTTTGCGGCTGGCTGGTGGGCACAATAACTGACCCTGACCTTTTCTAATAAAAGGTGAAAGTCACAGCTTTAAAACAGATGTAAGCTTATGAAAATCGGTTTACAAAGAGAAGACTTATGAATTTTGGAACTTGTAATTTTAGGAATATCGTCATTTCACTTAATTGGCTCTAAAAACATTACTTCACGAAGTGACCGAGAAAAACTAAAAGTATCACTGTACTCTATGGACTCCAGTCTAACAGAAATGCTACATGAGAACCCCTGTATATTTTTTTCATCACATTTGTATCACTGTTATTTGTCTGATTGGGACAAAAACATCGATATAAAAAACTTTTAGATCAGACTTTTAATGCCGAAGATATAACGAAATATGTTAAAAGGTGACCCTTTATTTGGCAAAAGGACTATACGGCGAACACTTTTTTCCTGTACCTAATAATGTACACTTTTTGCTGTCTCATCGACAACTAAATAAAATACCATAAGAATTGTGTGACTTAATAAATGGAATAAAAACTAGGATATATGGAGGTACAACGTATGAGTAATATTAAGCGGATTTTATATTTATCATACGTACTTCATTCCCATATTGTGGATTTATGGTTTAATAACACAGTGCAACATTTCTAAGGTCAACGTCTGGTGCCGCCTTCGTTCCCAGATATTTTTGAAGTATATACAGAGACTAAAAAAATCCCCAAAGGATTTGGCCCCATTACATCGAAACATTTTTTTATGGATACTCCAATATTTTCACCCCAACACGATCTTTTTATAATTTTTACGGAGTCCATTTTTCATTAACCATTCAAAATTTTATCTTTTTGTCTTTGGCAAAGTTGTAGATCTAAACCAGAGCAAAAAAAGTGTCAAATAGACCGACCCAAAAAAATTGCATCCAGTGCATGAAAATTGTAAAAATATGGGAAAAAAGGATATTTTTTCATGATGTTTTCCACACAAAATTTATTTTGTTGTACTCCGTGGCGTATGATTTATGTGGAATATTACTTATTATAATCATAATTTTATGGTGAAAATATCATGAAAAAATAGCCTTTTTCCCATATTTTTACAATTTTCATGCACTAAATGCAATTTTTTTGGGCCGGTCTATTTGAGACTTTTTTTGCTCTGGCTTAGATCTACAACTAAGCCGAAGACGAAAAGAAAAAATTCCTAACAGTTTATGAAATATGGACTCCCTAAAAATGGTCAAAAAATCGTATAGGGGTGAAAATATTGGAGTATCCATAAAAAAATGTTTCGATGTAATGGGCCCAAATCCTTTGGGGATTTTTTTTGTCTCGGTATATACTACAAAAATAGATGGGTACGAAGGCGGCACCAATTTATGTGTTGCACTGTGTAATAATGACTAGGGCAAGGAATTTTATGCATTAAAAAATCGAAAATATGCACTGAAAAACATAAAATATGCAATTAAAAAATTATTCTACATGAAATTATTTTCATGAATTTTGGCAAAAAAAAAAATTATTTTTACATACATACATACTCGCACTGTACATAACAAATTACAATTAATCTTAAATCGATGTCGAATCGAATTCGTGGAGCTTCATCACTGCTTCGCCAAATTCTTCAAAATTTTTAATATAATAATTGTCACTGCGTTAATCGAAGTTAACAATTTTGTTGTAATTGGCTCTAGAGGGAACGGAATACCAGGACATCTTTCATTCAAGATCGTACAATTGGCGTACATCAAGCTTCGAATTGCTAAAAGTTAGTACTTGTATTACATTTCGTATATAAGTACCACGTAAACTAACCAATTTAAATATTGAATTTGACGCCTTTTTGACGAACCGAACTACAACAAAAAATCATTTTAATCTGCTATTCGGAAATGATTTCCTTTTAAAACCGGTATACGGTTTCGGACTAGAAAAGACGGCTAGACAGTTTCGGCATTGAACACACTAATCATATAATTAGAATTTTTAAGAATAATTAAAGAGATTGATGTAGAAAATTAACGGTTGAAGTACGCATCTTGCAACATAAACTTATCTAAATCATAAAAACACTTTCGCTTATACCTGCCTTGCACATCCATATAACGCACCTTCGGAGAAATAACGACATTCAGTGCAGTTTTCTTCCGATATTGAGTTAAGAACGCTATACTATCCAAAATGCCAAATTGTACATGTTGTAAAACCGGCATGATTGTATTTTTGCTAGCGTCCAAAGAGATACTTTTTTGTTTTACATAAAAGCTGTAACAACAAAATTTTTTTGAAGCAACAATGACATAATAGTCAGTTGCCAACGATACTTTATAAATGTGTGCTGTTCGTGTAGAAATCATTAAAAAGCCGTAATGTACAATAGATCAGTTACACAGTGTAAATCTTAGGGAAACAACGACATAAATACACTTTGCGTCGTTGTTGTTGGATTTTGTTTTGTGAAGTGCACTTATAGTACAAGATTGACGTAATTGAAACCCATCAAAAGCTCAAGGAAGAGCCAAGTGCAAAATACTATTAATATCAATTCTAACTAACAGAATAATCACCTTTGTATTTTAAGTCAATCCTGAAGGATTTTTATGGCGTAATTGTATTTTCAATAAGCATTAAAACTTTGAACGTGATTTCCCAACATAGAGAAAATTTGCATTTGAGTCGTAATTGTATCAGAGGTGCGTTATGTCTTTTGACCCATTATACGTGTGACGACGCTGTCAAAAGTAACAATTAATTACTTACTTACTTACTTAAGTGGCCAATTACAATTTACGAAACGTAGTTCATAAATTTGAGGCCTGAAGTAATAAAGAATTCCACACGCTTCGGTCTTCTGCGTGTGTTCTCCAGTTAGTCCTACCAGATGATGGCACATCGCCTACCACTTGGTCCTTCCAACGGAGTTTGGGTCTCCCTGCTCAGCGCCGTCCTTCAGGTTCGCCTTCAAACACCTTTCTCGCTGGAGCATTTACATCCATCCTGGCAACATGTCCAAGCCATCGAAGTCGTTGGATTCTGACTCTTTTAGCTACGTCGATGTCGTGGTACATACAGCTCATGGTTCATCCGATGGCGAAACTGGCCTTCTACACAGATAGGTCCATATATTTTTCGGAGTACTTTTCTCTCGAATACTAACAGGTTTTGTATGTCCGTTGTAGTAAGCACCCATGATTCGGCACCATACAACAGAACAGGTAAGATAAGCACCTGGAATAGCTGTTTCTTAGTATTCCGAGAGAAGGTGGTGTTACTAAAGTGCTGCCGAAGTCCGTAGAAACATCTATTGGCTAGCACTATTCTCCGTTTAATTTCTTGGCTGACATTATTCATCTTGTTGACGGAAGATCCGAGGTAGGTAAATTCGTCGACTACCTCAAAACAATAATTGTCAACGTTCACGGTGCGTCCCCATCGAGAGGACTCTTTGTTCGTCGAAATCATTATTTTTGTTTTGTCCTCGTTGACCGCTAAACCCATTTTTGCTGACTCCTTTTCTAGCGATGAGAAAACTGCAGTAACATCCCGCAGATTTCGGCCAATGATATCTATATCATCGGCGTAGGCTAGTGGCATGTGGCTTTTGTGGAATATGGTGCCAGACATGTTGATACCAGCCTTTCTCATCACCTTCTCCATAACTATGTTAAATAGTGTACAGGACAGGCTATCGCCCTGCCTACAATTGGCTTTAGACGTTCACACAATATGCTTGAAAGGACCTTGTACGCAATTGGTAATAGGCTTATTCCACGGTAGTTCTTACATTCACTACGATCTCCTTTTTTGTATATGGGACATAACAGACTGAGACTCCACGTACGTACGTTTTTCGCCATGATTAGCCTTGTGCGTACCTTAACTGCGGTAAGGAAGTGATCGGAGTCAATGTTCGCACCCCTAATCACTCGTACGTCCAGAACACTCGATGCGTGCCTTCCATCGACTACCACATGATCAATCTGATTCCTTGTCAATTGATCTGGAGATAACCATGTTGCCTTATGAATATTTTTATGGTCAAATCTAGTGCTGCAAACTACCATATTTCTTGCCGCAGAGAAATCAATCAGTCTGATGCCATTGTTCGACGTTTCGGTGTGCAGACTGAATTTTCCGATGGTAGGCTCAAATGCGGTTTCCCTGCCTATTTATTTTAAAATCGCCTAGTACAATTTTAATGTCATGGCTCGGGCTACGGTCATATACATTTTCTAGGCTCTCGTAGAACTCGTCTTTGTCCTCATCGCTTTTCTCATCTGTCGGAGCATGGGCACATATAAGTGTTATGTGGAAAAACTTTGTTTTGACTCTTATGGTGGCTATACGTTCACACACCGGGTTGAATCCGTCCACCGGATTTCCTGTAAAGCGGTTATGTCAGCCTTGTATTCTTCGAGGACTTCCGCCAGTTGGATAGAGGCACCTGGTTATACAGTGTTCTAACATTCCAGGTGCATATCCTTAAATCATGGTCCTTAATTCGTTTGCGGTGGTCGTCAACATTTTGGGGGGTCCATTTCATTCTTTTCTTACTTCTTTTTATTGCAATAGTTTATACGTCGGTGGCGGGTTGCAAGCCCAGCGCACCACGTCGCAGTTTTCTCCTCCTGCCAGGATTTTATTACAGCCGCCCATTCTGGGTCAGACGCTGAGCAGGGTACCGCTCACTCTGAGCAGACGTGCCTGGGTTTTAGGTTTCGCCCCTCACAGTTAGTCGTGCTCTGACGGGTGTCAGAGGCACGCTTCCAGGCGTCACCACGTGGAGGTACTCCGTCCGCAGTAGTACTACGAATACGGAGCTCTGTGAGTAGACTTGAAGTGCAATTGGCTAGGATCACTCTGGGTTTGCCAAGTTAAACCGATCAGAAGCTTTACCTTGCATCACACTCCCGACGCCCATACAATTAATTACACATCAGTTAAAAACGTCTAAGGTTTCCACACATGTTATAAACCGCATAGTGGCATTGTAATCACTAGACATTTAAAATTAATATGTATCTGTCACGCCCGTCCGCAATGTAGAACAAGATCAATACATACACAGTCACCGTTTATGCCTTTTTCATGGCTGGTAACAAAAAATCTGTTTGTGATGGAGATAAACTCAGTATCAGCAATTAAACTTCAAAAGAAGTCATGACCTTCATTTGACAATGCCAGACGTCTCAACTTCTTTAAAGCCTCAAAAAAATTAATATAAAGATTCCATGTACCTTAGACAAATTTTTAAGTAACTTCATTGAAGTACTTTATTCATTTGATATTTTATATATTTTCTAATTGCAATGGCATATTATTTATATACTGATAACAAAATCTCAATTTTATTCTGTTGCTACATACCAACATCCAGTATTTTTTTTCAAGATTATCGTATAATTGACCCTATTCTTACTACTGCTATTTATGACATATTTACTAAGAAAGTTAAAACTATTTACTTTGTCAATAAAACTGGTACAGTTAACATATCAAGCAGGTGACAAATGTCTGTATATTTTTGTTTTGACACACATGTTTCCTTGCTACTGACATCATTTCATAAAGCCACTCAATTTGCTGGAAATTAATGGCGGCAACAGTTGTATTCCCACTCATAGCTGTTCTCTATTTTTTTTTTGTAGTATTGTTGTAGGCCAAAGTCAATAAATTTCAATTTTGTTTGCCATAAATCGTGTCAACAATCGTGTGTGACATAAAACTGATATCACTATATGCCACTATGCAGTCGAATATTTTTCATTGGATTGGTGACTTTGTTTGAAAGCAATGAATTTTATCATTTCCTCAATTTTTTCCTTTTGTTTCAGCAATTTAAAATATCATCAGTGAAGGGGAATGAAAATGATGGAATATATAACCTACGTGAATGAATACTAAAGCTTTGATATACAATCAATGGTAAGCATTTGAAGTTGACTCTAGAAAATCATTACTAAACCAGTACAGAAATTTCAGTCAGGTAAACTGACTGATAAATACCATCACCTAATATAAGATATTGTTTATATCTTGAGTTATTGCAATAACCCGATTTCTAATAAAAAATAAATACTTATGTATTATTATACACCGGCTTGTGGAAAGTAAACGGTTGTAGTTAGCACTTTCGGTCATAATACCAGCGGTGTGGAGACTTGTAGCAAAACCGTAAAAATTTTACTTATTTGTATAGGTGATGCCATTAAGTTCAACAGAACGTATCCGATATTTTCTTTCGTAAATTAACGTTCAATAGCCCCTTACCTTGTCAAAATTTGACTAAATTTAATGTACTTACAAAAAAAAATGCATATAAAAGGGGCAATATCAGTTATTTATATGGAAGGTGCCAGACGGGGTATTTTGCCTCCTATCACAAGATATATTCACTGATCAAATATCATTATGCCCCAAGTGCCCATTTGGAAGTTATGGAAGATATATTAATTTTCCAAAAATAGGTCTATTTGTATGGGAGGTACCAAAAGGGGTTGGGTTATTCTGCCCATTTACAATCTCATTACTTCGTTTTGGAAACTATTAATACTAGTTCTCTTGTTTGTTTTTATCGATCTGTGCAGAATATGAATATGTTTTTCATTGTTCGGTTTGAGATCTATTCTATTATTACTAATAGAATTTGTTTTTACAAGAGTTGTGTAAAATGGATTATGTTAACAGCTGGCAGGGCAGATAGCTATTTCGATGGTTGCCAAACCATCATCATCAGTGCCGTTTGCTGTGCCTTCTCCACTCATTATCACAACCTTAAGTGTTAAAAGCTTCACACAATCAATGTGAAGCTCACACACACCGGTGCGAAAATGGTATCAACGAAGACAACGTCAACATAATCCACACAATCTCTTGTCTATGCTTTGTCCATCGGACAAAATTGCATAGAATTGTTTTTGGCATCAAATGCCAACCCTGTGTACCTCCCGTGTATGTATTCTCTTGTTTGTTTTTATCGATCTGTGCAGAATATGAATATGTTTTTCATTGTTCATTGCCCTGCCAGCTGTCAACATAATCCATTTCACACAACTCTTGTAAAAACAAATTCTATTAGTAATAATAGAATAGATCTCAAACCGAACAATGAAAAACATATTCATATTCTGCACAGATCGATAACAACAAACAAGAGAATACATACACGGGAGGTACACTGGGTTGGCATTTGATGCCAAAAACAATTCTATGCAATTTTGTCCGATGGACAAAGCATAGACAAGAGCTTGTGTGGATTATGTTGACGTTGTCTTCGTTGATACCATTTTCGCACCGGTGTGTGTGAGCTTCACATTGATTGTGTGAAGCTTTTAACACTTAAGGTTGTGATAATGAGTGGAGAAGGCACAGCAAACGGCACTGATGATGATGGTTTGGTAACCATCGAAATAGCTATCTGCCCAGCCAGCTGTCAACATAATCCATTTCACACAACTCTTGTAAAAACAAATTCTATTAGTAATAATAGAATAGATCTCAAACCGAACAATGAAAAACATATTCATTAATACTAGTTAATTTTTATACCGATCAGTTAAGGTTTACTCGAGTTCTCCTGCTCCCCAGCCAGTCAGTCATCCAGTCGGCCATACAGACATAGCTCAATCGTCTTCAAATGTCCTGAAAGGAATTTGGTCTGAATATACATAATGGTATATTATATATCATCATCCCTAAGTGTGATGGTATAAAAATATTTAAATATAATGTTCCACAGATAATTTCCGGAGTAAATTATTATTCAACTGCGTTCAAATCTAAGCATAATTACTTTGCTGGCACTTCTTTGTAATCGTATATTGTGTTTATATGTCGCACGTAGAAAAGTATTATATGCGCTTCGATCTTCTGCGCTTCTTCTACAATTCGTCGCACCAAGTTATGTGAGGTTCTCAGGAACCTAGTCTATCCAACGAAGTTTTGATCGCCCTCTTCTGCGCCGTCCATTGAGTTTATTGTCGAAGTCTTTTCATGCGTACAACATGACTTAGCCAACGACAACGCTGCACCTGCGTCTGACCATGTCAATGTCTGTTTGCAGCTCGTACAGATCATGATTCATACAACATCGATACTCTACGTTAACGATGATGGGTCTATATATTTTACGGAGTATTATAGTTGGATTTTTGTTGGTTGAGAGTAGGCTGTATCATTAAATTGATTGCTTTGTCCGTAATAGCATCTACTAGTATTCAGGATTATTATCCGGATTTCAAGGCTAACGTTATATGTTTTATTGATGGCTGAGCGAAGTAGATAAAATCATTTTCCACTTCGAAATTGTAGTTGTTAACATTTACGAATCGCCCCAAACTATTAGATTCTTTAAAACTAACAACTTCGATAGGCCGTCTTTTTGCTTTAGGCCTCATCTGGTAGAGAACGGATTCGTAAGGTTCTTACTAATCTTTAATGAAGACTTCGTGTCAGTCAGCGTCATTCCCCAAAGGCGCATTCGCCGTATCGGGCTGTCGAGGCAGCTTTATAATCGACGAAAAGATTGCACATGTCGATCTCTTTCTCTAGAGACTTTCCCAGCATTTGCCGAAGTGTGAATATTTGGTCAGTTGATGATTTAACAGTTTTAAAGCCACATTAATGACAACACTGCCTTTATTCTTTCACACATCACTCTCGACTGGACCTTATATGCGATGGGTAAAAGGCTGATCTCGCGGTAGTTGAAACACATACTTGGATCACTTTTTTCAGTACAGGACTTAACAGGCTTAGGTTCCAATGGGGTGTTCATGAAATATGACATGTTTGAAATAAGAAGAATGGTACACACAAGTGATAAGAATAAACGTTGCACACAAGTGTTATGCGTCTGGGTTGATTTTGGATTTGATCCCACATGGTTTGGGATAAGTGTAATAATCTTTGAGCTCACACTGAGACTTTGTTGGTGATCTCGAACATTATTTAAGATAAGAGCACTAGCGTATCAGAACGATCAGCGTGTGTGCATTAGTGATAAGAGAGGCATGACAGTAAGGACCTTTAGGTTTAAGTGGGGTTTTTAGATAAAGTATTTAGATTTTAAGTTGATATTATTTGAAATAAAATCATTACAAAATATTATCTCAAGAGGTCCGGTTGTGTTTTAACTCGGTGCGGTGGCGGTAGTATCTATCGGCCATGCACTCGTTAAGCCAAACCGAACGTAGGAGCTGATGCTTGCTTGTTATCAGCTCATCGCCGCGATATTGCCCTTCTTACCTTGGTTTGGCTTAGTGGAGGACTATCTAATCCATCGTCGACAATTGTCGTGATACCTTTAAGTGCGCTGCCTTCCGGTAGCAGCAATTGCTGAAAGTGTTTCTCCATATACGCAGCACACTCTGCCTATCTGTTACTAGATTTCCAGCCTTGTCCTTACAGGAGGGTAGCCCAGTACCGTAACCTTTTGCATTTAATTTCTGGTACAATTTCACTTCACCTCAATCCCTGTACCTCTCCATATCCTCGTTCTCCCGATATTTGGTCTGACGTTTTTTTTAGCTTAAGTAGCTGCCTCAACTGTTTTACTGTCTAATTGTAATGTTCCTTAACAACCTGGGTTACACTTTGCTGTAAGGTTGCCCTGTAAGCAGCACCCTGTTCTTTAGTTTCTCTGCGATATTCTTTATTGTACCAGGATTCGTCTGAGTGCGGTTTTTCATATAAATTCATGGTTGTTGAGGCGGTTGCCATGGAATGTGCAATATGCAGCTTATTGGTTACGTCCGTTTTTCGCTCTGCTTAACTATGTGCAATCCGAGCCAATATTACGTCCATGACACATGCTTACCATCGGTTACCACATAATCAATTTAATTTTTAGTGTTTTGATCGGGGGATAGGCGAGTTGCTTTGTGGATATCTTTATGTTGAAATCTGGTTCCACTCACTACCATGTTTAATAAATTTCCTCATTTTGACAGATGATGTACAATACTAATTTTCAAAAATAGGTCAGTTATAAATAAATTTATAAAAAAAAAAATAAAAAATTTGCCTAAAAATTCAATTTTTTATATTTAAAAAATATTAAAAAATCCAAAACAGAAGAAATTGTCAAGTCTTGGGACCGACCGTGGCATGATGGTTAGAACACGCGACTACCATGCGGGAGATCCCAGGTGAACCTCCTGGCTCCAGTCATCTAAAAAATACAAAAATACTTTTTCTTTCATTGCCGGCTCCTCGATGTTGTCGACAGCAACTTCACAGTATAAATGTCAAGTCAATCGGTATGTCTGTTAAAAGCTTCTCAAACAGTGACGTTCGCATTCGTCGATAAACATGTAGGTGCCGTTTATTGTGATTCTAAAACTAAAAAGCATGTTAATTTCACAACAACGCTATCCCATACATTATTCATGGGGTGTAAAGGGATTTTAAATTTTTTTTTACTACGTTCACGTCATCTCACATAGCCTATGAAAAAAATGAGACATAGATCATGAAAATTGATGAACGCGTCTCGCTTTTAAAGTAAGTAATTACAAAAAGGTTATTTCATTTTTCTAATAAGAGTAGCTCCTCAGCACACTGTCGTGTTTTCATACAAACGCAGGCAAAAAAAAGAGTTATCATAAACGAAGGATAATTTGAACACATTGCTTTAATAAATAGGAAAGACAAAAAAAACAAAGGTTTCTGAAAATCAGCCCAAGGACACGCCCACCTTTCTTATATCCTAAAATGGAAAAAACTTGTATTTTCCAAAATTGTTGTTGTTTGTATAGAACCAAATTTGGCTCAATTTGTCTCTGGTACATTGCTGTCAACCGGCCGTGGCATAGTGGTTAGAACACGCGACTACCATGCGGGAGATCGCAGGTTCAAACCTGGCTCCAGTCATCTTAAAAGAAAAAAAAAATTTTCTTTCATTGTCGGCTCCCCTCGAATGTTGTTGACAGCAACTTCGCAGTATTAAGCGTCGATTCAATCGTCGTGTCTAGTAAGAGCTTCTCAAACAGTGACGTTCGCATTCGTCGATAAACAAGTAGGTGCCGTTAGTTGTGAATCACAAAATAGAAAGCGTGTTAATTCACAACAACGCGAGAAGCTATCCCATACCTCATTCATGGGGTGCAAAGGGAAATTAAGTATTAAGTAAGTAACTGTGTTGAGTTATATCAAATTATGTCTAAGGACACGCACAAAACTATACGAAAGTGTCGTTCTTTTTGAAAAAGAGTGTTCTAATGACATATTTTTGAGTAAATCAACATTTAAATTTACTGTAATTTATGGAATAACCTTTTTTTATTTTGACCATGCACGTTGCACTATGCTTCGCTTTCTGTTAGATGTTACAAATGGAAGAACAAACTGAAAATACATTTCGATTCGAGCGTGCGATTTGTGAACGGTAGAATAAACAGTATGATTCATATTTTGGTAATTCCTTTTTTTACTGATATGTCGTCTTAATATTTTTGTTATTTATGTTTACATATAATGTTTTACTTTGTATTATTCAATTTCAATAATTTTTTAATTCCTATATTATGTGCTCTCTTCATCGTTTCCCATTGTAGTGTGCGGCAACTTATAATATCCTGTATTGTTAATGTAGGAGACTTTGTTTTATTTTTGAGTGAATTAACACATTTTAGCAATTTTGTAAAAAAAATTCTTATTCATATAATACATACATACATTCATTTGCCCATATCTTACTACTATGGTATTAGAGGTGGAACTGTAAGATGATCCAAATTAGATTCCTATAAGTAAATTCACGGATAACAATATTAAATTCAAAAATTTGTAATTAAATTTAAATTAAAAAGTTTGTTGCCGCTAAAATTTGTTGTGTTTCCTATAACAAAAATTAATAATTTCCACAAACCATGTTATCAATACTATTAAACTAAATCCTTTAAAAAATGTGTCTCATATTGAGACACATATACTTTTTTTGTGTGTTAATACATTTCTCAAACATTGTATTTTAACCTACAGTTACAGTTAAGGATCATCATGGAAAGTACCCAAATGTATTATAAATCATTTTGTAACCGTAACGTCCTCCCCCTTTCCGAACTCTAAACTCACTTACACACTCACCATGTCAATACCACACACAAACGTGAAATCCCTAAAATTAGGTTATGCGTAACAATTGGCAGACGTGAAATGCACTCATAAATTATTGAAATCACTCGATTTGCGACAAATATAATTTACGCGATTCCGTTACGAAAAGATCGTATCACATCAGTGTATCGTTGCGTTTAACAATGTTGTTTGGATTTTGCCATAAAAATTGCCTGAATTACGAACGATAAAGCTTGGAAAGTATGAAAGGCCATTATGAGAATGTTTCAAAGTCGTTAATGGTTGTGCAAAAGCTCCCCAGGGAGCGATTTCGCAAAAGTGTCGAACAAGAAACCATTAAATAGCCATTGAATGGATGAACGGATGGATAAAATTAGTTATTTTAAAACTGAAACAGAATATCAGCAAGAAAAAAAAGAGGTAATTAGTTAAAATTGTTCCAGTAAATGAAACGGAAAATCACTTAAAACAAAACTAATCAACAAATTTTGCAATGCACTGTTATGGATTGATAATATGTAAATGTACTTATTTTTTATATTATTGGTAAAATTTTAAAATTTTCTTTACATTTAATTCCCTTTTAAAATTTGTCTCCTACTGTCCACCTCCGAATTAAAATGTATGATGTCCCAAAAGCTAATATCATTATTATTATAACACTAAAGTAGCAACTGACAATTTAGTAGATTTATTCCCAGCAAATAACTAAAAAAAAGTAATCGAGTGTGGAATTAACAATTTTAAAGGCAACTGATTCTGTATTTGATTATCTACTCGATTCTTTTACCAAGTCGTGGACTAAAATATTTAGTTCTTTGGAGTGATTGATTGTTTTCAGAGTACAGAATGTGTTTTATAATACATATTTAGAAATTATGAACCAAAAGTGTTAGTGGTTATTTTACAACGTGTTCCTAATGTAGTGTTATATATAATACTAGCGGACCCGGCGAACTTCGTCTCGCCCGAATTTAATGCCTTTAGATAAACTCAGTAGAGAGTGGTATGATTAACAATGTTTTTCGATTAGTTTTCCGTCGCAAAAACAAACAACGAAGGCGGTTCTCCAAATTTTGAAAAGGCAACTTTCAGCTGGCCGCACGTAAAACAGGGAAATTCGAGTTTAATCCCACATACTTCCAACGATTGACCTTGCGATTTATTGATTGTCTTCGGGGAATTGGAATGGATGATCAGTCGGAATTATCTGATTCGTAAGATAAGGACTTTCTCTTCTTAGAATTTGTTTTTGATGATCGTTGGTTAAACCACATTGTTTATCAGATTCTTGACGGACAACCGCGTACCGTTGCACAATTTCGGTTGATTTAGATTCCGCAATATGATTATGATCGATCCCACCTTCATCTGTAATTTATACGGTATATTAATCGAGATGAAAAATTCGGTCGATTGTTGGTCGCATTATCCTCGGCGGTCACGCGGTAAACAGATTTTTTCGAATGCAGTTCTCCAGCGATTTGACTTTCTAAAATTTAATTCAAGCCATCAATGTCCTTATTATTCGCCCCTAGTACTGCCCGTTAATTAATTCAATCGAGTTTTTTATAATTTTATGCAATGTGATGAGATTATCTTCCGACTTTGTGAACTCGCAAAATTTGCAGGGAACGATATCAATTCAGTGGAAACATCAACACGAATTTGGCCGTTTCCAATTCAGCAGACGGTGGGAGGTTCTTTTCAATCGTGAGAAGATTCATCGTCAGTTTCATGGCGGAATTTGTAGTTCGACTGCCCTTTAATAATGTTGCAGCAATGCCAGGGGATGCAGCGGCCAACGTTATTAGAGATCTTGACCGAATTGTTCCCAGAATCAATAAAAAATGGGTTGCCTGTCCCACCGGGAGCATCGAGAAAGTAAATGCCTCCCGTTTTATCGTCAACAACCTTCATCAGCGAATCGTACATGTTCTTGTACTCGGCATTTAACAACGGCACATTTGTTCGAACTCTATCGGTCAGTTTATAGTATTTCTCTCGTCAAAATTCGCGATCGAATGGCTATTGCATCGAAAGATTTGGTGCTGGCATTCCCAATGTTGACAGCTGATTGCCGCACATGAGCACGCACATGTCATCCGTCGAACCCGGCCGAGCAAAGATAGGAGCATACACTATGGCGTGGATGAAATGTGTATAGTCTGACTATTTATTGCACAACGGTTACGAAATCTAAGGTTTGATCGTCTAATAGGTGGCATTAGCCAAACAAATAACTCTCTCTAAAAAACTAAAAAGTCGTTACGAAATGAATGCCCGCAATCCAAGTGGATAACTTAATTTTTCAAACGTAAACTAATTTATTGAAAAATTACCAAATATTGCATAGAATATCACTTTATATTTTTTATCTAATTATTAATTATCTCGTTAATTTCTCCAACCAACATTTATCCGAAATTTTCCACCTTGACATCGTTCAAAATCTTCAAATCAAGCAAAAACTGCAAAATTTCGTCGATAAAAATATCATTTTTTTTTTCGCTTTTCCAGAATTTTCCTAGTTTTTCCTTAAGAATTTTCTATTTTTCCATTCGAAAAGCGATTCTTTACCAATTGCACGATTTTTCCAATTTCCAGACTTTTCCGAAGGATTTTCCCAAAATTTAAGCAAAATTGGCCGGCACTTGATGAATTATTATACACTTTTCACACCATTTCTATACAAAAAGATTTCACAATAATCTGAAATTTTCCAAGCATCCCAGTGAATTTTCCACCTTTTCGTCCTCTAAAATGATCAAATCATGCGGTACAATGGAAAAATTCGTCGAAAAAATCCAAAACTTTCGACTTTTTTCCGGAATTTTCCAAGTTTTCCACCGAAAATTTTTCTATTTTTCCATTCGGAAAGTCATTTCGGAATAATTATCCGAAATTTTTCACTGTAACATCGTCCAAAATTATCGAATCATACAACAATATGCAAAATTTCGTCGAAAAAATAATAAAAATTTTCGCATTTTTCCTGAATTTTCCGAGTTTTCCAACAAAATTTTTATATTTTTCCATTCGAAAATCTATTCGTAACAATTGCACACATCATTCCATACAAAACAGCAATTTTCGGTTTTTCGAATTTCCCGACTTTTCCGGAGGATTTTCCCAAAATTTTCTTTTACATAAACCTGCTCCTGGCAATTACGAACAAATGAAAAAAAAATTTCAGCAAAATCGTCCCAGCCGTTCTCAATTGATGAATTACTATACATTTTTGCCACCATTTTTATATTTATAGATATATATATAAATAATATATCTATAATATAAAAATAAGTCGCTGAATGTGTTGCTAAGCGCAAAACTCGAGAACGGTTGGACCAATTTGGCTCAATTTTTTTTTCAGTTATTCGTAATTGCCAGGAGTAGGTTTTTACGAAAGAAAACCTTGGAAAACCTTCGGAAAAGTCGGGAAATTGGAAAAATCGAAAACTGATTTTTTGTATGAAACTTTGTGTGTAATTGTTACGAATGATTTTTCGATGGAAAAATAAAAATATTTTGTTGGAAAATTCCGGAAAAATTCGAAAAATTTTAATTCTATTTTTCGACGAAATTTAGCTTTTTGTCGTACGATTTGATAGTTTTGAACGATGTAACTTGCGAAAAATTTCGGATAATTATTCCGAAATGACTTTCCGAATGGAAAAGTAGATAAATTCTCGGTGGAAAGCTCGGAAAATTACGAAAAAAATCGAAAAATTTTAATTTTTTCGGAAAAATTTTGCATTTCATCGCCTGATTTGAGGAAAATCGGAAATTACATTTTTGTCGGTTTTCGAATGGAAAAATAGAAAATTTTAGTTGAAAAATTATGGAAAATGCCAAAAAAAATTCTTTTTTTTCGACTTTTGCATTTTATCGTATGTTTTGGCAATTTTGGCGATGTAAATGTGGTCAATTTCAAACAACTATGACTTCGAATGGAAAAATAGAAAAATTCTTGGTGGAAAACTCGGAAAATTCCGGAAAAAAATCGAAAGATTTGGATGCCTTCGAGAAAATCGTCCATTGTATCGCTTGATTTGATGATTTCAGACGACATAAAGGTGCAAAATTCGTTGTGTTGTTAAAAAATTTCGGATTATTGTGAAATATATAAATATAAAAATAGTGTGAAAAATGTATAGAAATTTATTAAGGGAGAACGTTGGCGCAGTTTGCTCTATTTTTTTTCAATTGTTTGTAATTGGCAGGAATTTTTTATGCCAGGAAATTGTGGGAAAATCCTTAGGAAAAGCC
The DNA here is from genome assembly GCA_964034835.1 of Muscina levida. Lineage (NCBI taxonomy): Eukaryota > Metazoa > Arthropoda > Insecta > Diptera > Muscidae > Muscina > Muscina levida. The sequence goes on from OZ035881.1 coordinate 79,031,172, forward strand.
GAGAAATTTGAGTGCAATTGTGACGAAATGGCTTTTCGAATGCAAAAATAGAAAATTATTAGCAAAAACCTCGGAAAATTCCGGAAAAGCGCAAAAAATTTAGATATTTTTATCGACGAAATTTTGCAGTTTTCGCATGATTTTATGTTTATTTATAAAAATGGTGTAAAAAATGTGTAGTAATTCATCAATTGAGAACGGCTGGACCGATTTTGCTGAAATTTTTTTTCAGTTCGCAAATGCTAGAAGAATGTTTATGTGAAAGAAAATTTTGTGAAAATCCACCGGAAAATCCACTGGTATAACCGAAAATTGGTTTTTTGTATCAAATTTTATGTGCAATAAAAATTTTTTTTGGAAAATTCGGAAAATTCCGGAAAACTTCGAAAATTTTAAATTTTTTTTTTCGACGAAATTTGCCCTTTTTTGTCTTATGATTTGATAGTTTTGGACGATGTAACTGCGAAAAATTTTAGATAATTATTTCAACATGACCTTCCGAATGGAAAAATACACAAATTCTCGCTGGAAAACTCGGAAAATTCCGAAAAAAAACGAAAAATTTGAATTTTTTCGGAAAAATTTTTAATTACATCGCTTGATTTGATGAAAATTGCAAATTGATTTTTTGTGTAAAATTTTGTTCTCAATTGTTTTCGAATGGAAAAATAGAAAATTTTTGTTGGAAGATTCGGACAAATGCCAAAAATTTGATTGTGATCGAGAATTTTTGTTAGGAGATAACTGCATTTAAAGTTGTTCAAATGAATATCGACGGCTTCACAGCTATTGCTGGGTGAGAATGTGGAATCACACGATATTGTTCTCAAGCGTCGGGAGACTCATCGGTCATATGATACACTTTAATACCCGTTAATGTTCTGCCGTGGAGAGGGTGAATATCACCACAATTTAAAGATAGTCAATACAACGACAAGTTTGTCTACAAGTCATCAGGAAAAGAAACGAACAAAAAGGTTCGCTCAAATAACTTTTATGCATATCGATCGCAAATTGCGATAGCTGGTGCACCATCTGCTGCCACATTGTTGAAAGGCGGCCGAACTGCATACTCCGCTTTGAAGTTGCCGATGAAACTTCTCACAGTTGACTAGCCATTGGGCACAATATCCAGAAGTTCGGCGAAATTGTTGCGAGAATGCAAAATCATCATTTGAGATGAATGCACGATAGCGCATCAACGAGCCTTGGAAGCAGTTGACCGAAAGATGAAGAATTTATGAGGTGATTCGAAACGATTTGGTGGGGTTATGACATTTCTGTCCGAAAATTTTCGTCAAACTCTTCCGGCCATCCCAAAATCTACTGCTGCTGATGGAATTAATGTCTTTGTGGCGGAATAACAAGGGGTTGAAATTAACTACGAACATGAGAGTCACGTTGCAAAACGACCAATCGGCTACTGCATTTTCAAAATATCTACTGGCGCTTTGTAATGGCCAAATTCCTGTTGATGTTTCAACTGGATTGATGACGTTCCCGTCAAATTTTTTCAAAGGAGAGGAAGTCCTTATCCCTCGAATTTCTATTATTCCAACCGATTTTCCCTTCCAATTCTAGCTAATTTAATTCCCCATTCGATTGGCTTTTGCGATGACAATCAATAAATCGCAAGGCCAATCATTGGAAGTTTGTGGGATCAACCTCGAATTTCTCAGTTTTTCGCGTGTTGGCAAACTGTCTTCATTATTTGTTTTAGCGCCGGAAAACAAATCGAAAAACATTGTTTATCAGACTGCTCTTCACTGATTTCGATTAAATTCAAATAAGTTACATTAAAATTTGAACTATATGTGTTTTAATATTACTCTGGAGCTATTATGAAGGCGTTAACATGGAGCGAAACGAAGTTCGCCGAGTCAGAAGTTGTATGGCAGAACAACGTTTGCCGGGTCAGCTAGTTATATATATTATTTTGCTGGGGTGTAAATATAGGACACTCGTATTTATAGGAGCTCTTTAGTAGTTTAGTACAATCGCCTTATCTGAAATTATCGTCACCAAAACGTCTGGGCATGTTATCTTATATATAAAAATGAATCGATGTGCAGTTGTCTCGCTAAAACTCAAAAACGGATGGACCGATTTGTTGTTTTGTTCGCTATAGCTTCCGGATGGTTTAAAAGGTGTTATTTTTTCAAAAAGTGGGCGGCGCCACGCCGCCCACTTGTCTGAGCAGTATTAATTACAGCCAGAAAGGAAGTGGGCGGTGCCACGCCCCCTTTTCAAAAATCGCTCTAACGGCTTTTCTAATAGATCGATTGATACGAAAATTTTACCAAGTGGTACAGTTGACATGTAGATAGTTCCTGACTACATTTGGTTGTAATTGGATAAAGGGGCGTGGCACCGCCCATACAACTTGAAAATTAAAAAGGCTATATTTCATGCACCATCAGAGGTATGAAGATGATATTTGGTATATATTTTGTTCGTACAGTTGGAATTATAGACGGGGTGCAAGTAGGCGGTGCCACGCCCCCTTTTCAAAAATCTCTCTAGCGGCTTTTCTAATAGATCGATTGATACGAAAATTTTACCAAGTGGTACTTTTGACCTGTTGATAGTCTCAGGCTATATTTGGTTGTGTTTGGATAAAGGGGCGTGGCACCGCCCATACAACTTGAAAATCGATAGGGCTATATCTTATGAACTATCAGAGATTTGAAGATGAGATTTGGTATATATGTTGTTGAAGCAGTATTAATTACATCCAGGGAGGAAGTGGGCGGTGTCACACCCTCTTTTAAAAAATCGCTCTAACGGCTTTTCTAATATACTGAGTTATAAGATAATTTTAAAAAGTGGTACTGATGACCTGCTGTTAGTCACTGGCTGTACTTAGTTGTGATTGGATAAAGGAGCGTGGTACGCCCATACAACTTAAAAGTAAAAAAGACTATATCTCATGAACTATCAAAGGTATGAAGATGTGATTTGTAACACATGTTGTTGTTGCAGTATAAATTACAGTAAGGGTGGAAGTGGGCTATTACACACCCCTTTTAAAACAAACAGTAATAACTGTCAAAATTCCACAGAATATTGCTGTTCGCCTAGAGATATGAACAGTAAGGTGGGCCAATTTTTTTATTCGCAAAAATCGTAACCAAAATCGGAATCTACGATGAATTGTTAGAAAATTTCAATAAAAAACTTTGTGTCTAAAATCAATTCCTAGCTCGCGTTGGGAAGCATGAAGATTTCAGATAGAAGTTTTTTTGGTTTTTAAATGAGCACAAACCGAAAACTTCAGATATATCTTTTTTAAGACCTTCTGCGCAAAACTAACTTCCCAGCAAACTAAATGACGATTTACAGAAGCAAATCTATGTATTGGTTAAAAAGTTATGGCCTCTGAGAGTTGGCATACGGAAATTAAGTTTTTAAAAATCATTATTCAGAATATTGGGCGGAATCCAAAACAATGTCAAAAATATACTATTCTCTTCGTCTTGGTCTCCAAACATCGGAATGGAAGGTCCGATGTAACTGAAAAATTGCTAAAAATATATCTCAACCTGAAATCTTTATGCTTCTCAGCGCGAACTAGGAATTGATTGTAGACATATAGTTTCTAAGTGAAATTTTCTAAGAATTCATCGTACATTTCGATACTGGTATACGATTACCACGTTTTTTTAGACGCGAACAAATTGTTCCGCCCTAATGAGCAGGCTATTTGGAACTTAATAAGTAAAAAGTGCCGAGGCGCTGCCCACGCACTTCAATAGTTAAATTTTTAAACTGTATCAAATAATGGTCCGTACGACAGTTTATTTACTTTCATTTACTTTTCAGGAGAGCGAATCGGTAATAAATCATAAATATAGAAAAATAAAGCAATATTCTGTAGTTATACTGGAAAACACCTTTTGTCTTATTAGGGCACAATTTAAATTTGTATAGTATGTCAGAGGTAACATTAGCTAACATTTGTAAATAACCTATGTATGAGGTAATTTTTTTTACGTATTGAACTTCTGATAGTTATAAGTTTAAATCTAGCTGTCATACTAATGAAGTGTGATAAAAGCTTCTTTTAGTATACTTTGGAAAATCACCATGTAAAAACTACACAAGAACAACGTTTACAAATCTTGCAAATTTATTTTCAAAATGCACGTTCTGTTCGCTATACCCCTTTGTGAAGTTAAGGGTGCATATAATGATCCATCTGAGCAGCTAATAGAAGCCATCGACGCTGTAGACGTAAGTGTGACAGGGGACTCGAATTTATCTAACCGACGCCTTTCTCATCAACTCGGTCTTTGCAAATGCTGAAGAAAGATCTTGGCCTACATCTATATAAGACTTAACTGGTGGAAGAATTTGAGCCAGTGGACGATCAATTGATTTTTTTATTTATTATGTCATTGCACATTATTTGAACGAGAAATGATTCCAACACGACGGAGTAATATGCCATACAGCGCGTGAAACCATCACTTAGTTAAGCCAAACGTTTGTGATCGAATTATCTCAAAAAATGGTAATACGAGTTCAATACAGAAATAGTATTCCGGAATATTCTTGATCCGTGTGTGAAGAAGACATGACAAAATAAGTTTTTATGGCTAAAGGCATGAAGCTTCAAACGGAATTTTCATTTGCGGTCAATAGGAGAAGGCATAACAAAAATTTGTATGACCAAAGAGATAGTTAGTATACAGATGGTTCACGCTACTACGGATCCAAATAAATAATTTTGATCTTCAGAGGAGTGTCTGTTTCCGATTTGTGGAAGAAATGGTTTTTCGCCCTACATACAGAAAAAACTTAATCTACATGTCGGCACTATAGATATGACTTTGCTGATGAACTTTTTATTAGCATTTACAACAATAAAACTTAATTGGTTAACTTTAATGTTAAGGAGTTACTTTAAATAAGTTACATAAGTAAATAAACTCAACATATTATTGTCGAGCTAAGGTACCGTTTTCAAAGTACTTTGAAATATATTATAAGTTAATATGCAATAGCGAAGCATTGCCGGGCCCACTAGTGTTATATATGAATTTGCCTCTCAGCTCTCGCCATAATCATAAACTAAAGCTTCTTTAGCAACTTTAAATATTTCCACAATATTCCTTCATTTCCCTCTTCTAAATCACTTAACACAATTTATTAATGCTCTTAAGTCTATGAACGTTATTTCTCATAGTTTTCCACGCTGAGGACTTGCAACATTTTCCCAAACTAATGACCATTTAATAACACAAAACATGTTCATGATTTGTGAAAAAAAGAAATACAAACGGGAAACGGAAATAAGGAAAGCAAACGATGAAATCGCATCGCTGTTTACATATTCATTTTGTATACACAATATGCTCTTTGTTGTTGTTTTCTTTTCTTGTTTTTATATTTAGGAACAATATTTTAGGTACTTTACAACAGTGATAGAAAAAGGGCGAATGCATAACAGCAGAAACGCGATGTGAATATTTAAGTAAATAAATTTAGCCCGTTTCTATATTACTTTCACAATTGCGAGCCAAATAGTTGGAGTTGGACTCGAAATTAACGTTTTTAGTTATTACAGTATCAAAAAATTAACTAAGTTACTGTATCATCAAAATTTTAAAACCTCTTTGATGAATTTCGCAATAAACTTGCATGATGGAAATCGCATTAAAAGACTACAATACCACAAATGACAGTTATCGGCTCTCGGAAATGAAAATTATTTTACTTCTCATTACTACTATTGTCTGCCACAGGCTCAACAAATTTCAGAACTTTCTCGTGGTATTACTTGTAATGCGGCAAAATTAACAAACTAAAACCAAGTAAAGAATAGTTCACACAAAATCAAGACACTGTAAAATTGACACTGCAGTGGTCCTAGCGGACGAAGGAATAATGTCTTTTCACGTGTTGAAGCCAGCTCATGTACCGTTATTCTGTAGATACTGACATAAACGTTGGTTAATGTTTTTGGAATTGCATGTGGAAAAGCATAATCGGGAAATTAGTGTGCGTAAAATGTAAGAAAATCCAACTTGGTCAACATCAATCATAGGAAAATCTTTGAAAATGACAACAGCTTATTGTAGAAAGGAATGAAAAAAGGTGACAAAAACTGGTATCAAAAGTGCCGGTCAAAAGTACATAAAAAAATAATTTCCCTTTAACTCCCCATAAAAGAGGTGTAAGATAGGTTCTCGCGGCGCAGTGAAATAAAGCAATAGGTAATAAAACCATATGGCCTTATTTCTTATTCGATTGGGAAATAAGGTCATATGGCTTTATTACCAACATGTTTGTGCAATAACACCATATTAAATTTCCGATCAAAGTGTAAATAATGCCATACCATTGAATATATTGACAAAAGTAATGAAAAAGCTTGATGAAGTTAATTCAAAAGAATGGCTTTCTAAGTAACTAACTTTCCACGGCGTATGCGGAGGGGGGCGTGCCCCCCGCATTCGTCTATCGTTGCAATGGGTTCTCTAGTACACCACTTTTCCTTTCATCAAATGATTTTGAACTTGGTTTATTTTGTGGCAGTTACAATAAAACTGTTGTACTCCGTAGCTTATGATTACTTAATTTCCCTTTGCACCCCATGAATGAGGTATGGGATAGCTTCTCGCGTTGTTGTGAATTAACACGCTTTCTATTTTTAGATTCACAACTAACGGCGCCTACTTATTTATCGACGAATGCGAACGTCACTGTTTTGAGAAGCTCTTACTAGACACGACGATTGAATCGACGCTTAATACTGCGAAGTTGCTGTCAAACAACATTCGATGGGAGCCGACAATGAAAGAAAATTTTATTTCTTTTTTTCTTTTTTAAGATGACTGGAGCCAGGTTTGAACCTGAGATCTCCCGCATGGTAGTCGCGTGTTCTAACCACTATGCCACGGCCGGTCCCCTTATGATTTACGTGAAATAATACTTATGATAATCATACGCCACCATATAGTATTTATGTTTTGTCAAAAAGAGCCTAAAACGTGACAAATTCCCTTATACGATACTTACTAACTTCAAATCGATATTAAATTATTATGGCATGTAACTTGACAAAACTAATGATGCAGAACTTCTTCTTTTTGGGGGTACTTCACGTGCAGTTCTCAGAATTGGGTACTATGTATGTTCAGAATTGTAATCTTCAGGAACAGTTCAGAGATTTTTAGGTAGTTTCGTTTCGAATATCGATGATCTGGAGCTGAGAGTAACGTTTGAAACATAAAAAAATGATTTTTACAGTAAAAACAGTTACATTTTCATATATTGGACATTTAAAACATAATATTTCCATAATTTTTTTTATTCGCCATCATCGCTAATTTCCCGTTCACACCACTTTCAGCTGCTGGATTTGGTTGAGTTGAGAGAAACATCTCTATAGTTTCTGGCAGAAATAAAGAAACCTTAGTTTTATTTTTAGTTGATGAGGCCATAAGAAGTAGATCTGAGCTTAAGGGAAGCCTATTTAGGATGTCCTGATTGCAGGATTCTCTGGAGAAATTTCTTGCAAAATCCTGCCTGTAGGCTCGATAATGTGTGTTTCGAGCCTATGCTGCCTCTTCAGACAGTTGGCAGTAACACATTTTTTATTATTTCTGATCCTTGTATAAGTACTTTATGTAGTGTAGATGTTATTGGGTGCCAAGGATACAATTTTACGTATAGTTGTGCAGTTGTTTTGTGGCAACAAAAACATTTTAATGACAAATACTCCAGTAGCAAAGGCTTCCAAACGAAATCGCACAGACGCATTTTTATAAAGTACATTTGTTTGTTATCGCTCCAAAACTATCATTTTTTTGCATTACTTCTTGGTTAACGGATCATAAGAAAAAATGATTAATGTTGTTGCTATTTTTGAATAACGTTATTACCGAGAATTACCGCGAATGTGAAAAAAATCATTAATTTCGATTTTCTTAGGAATGAACTTTAATTAACGGTTTTTTGGCCATCCGCGATTTTCCGCGGCAAAACGTGTCTGAACTTGTTAAATAAGGCCAAAAAGTTTTCACATCAGTCGCAAGACTTGCGGGATCTAACAGGATACCTACCTACGGGATCTAACAGGATGCCGACCATTTAAAAAAAATGTTTAGGCAAACATATTAAAGAAATATATAACATTTGAAAATCCCATGCCAATAGATTCTGAATCCATCGCTATTTTGCACTTGGAAAAAATTATACGCTTTAAAATTAATAAAAACTTAACACTTTCGTAAAATCGTTATATTGATCATTGAGTTTAAACTTTAATTTCTTTGGGTTTTTCGCAATTAAAGTAATTTGTAATGGTGGTTTTTCGTTACATGGAGTGTCCCCTACATTTCCCAATCAATTTAACGGTTTTATTTTAAATTTGAGATTTGGGTTTTCGGCCGCCCAGACCATCAAAATACTTCTATGTGCATCGTGTACTATATAAAACTTCTGGATACGCATTAATGTGGACCATATTTTTTATTTTTTAGATTAAGAAAAAAATTGCCGCTCGCGGTTTGAAGTTTGTGAACCTTAGGTTAATTTTTTTTCGATTTTCAAAAAAAAACGTTAAGTTTTGTGGAAGGTTAGGCTAACATAAAAATTTACAAAAATATGGGCTCGTCTAGGGTTGCCAGGCACCGAATTCGAAAAGTCGGGAAAACCGAGACTAAAAAGCGGGATTTGTCGGGACAAATGAAAAGATCATAAAATATTGATTTTCAAATTTTTTGTTACGAAATATTACTTGAAAACTAATTGCAGTTTCATGCTGATAACAACCATTATTATAATGGATTAAAAAAAACTCAAACAACAATATTCAGATATGACTTAGCCATACACTATAAGCAAATATTATTTTTCCTACATATACTTTGTGTTATTTTTCATTGAATTTACTAGTTTTACTCCCTCGTCAGTTCTTAAAAATGGCTGGAATTCTTGACAGCTTTTATCAATATTTAATCTTATAATTAGTTAAGCCTTTACAAGACCAAAAGACATTCGGTTTCTATCCCTGCAGAAAAAGGTAGAGGCATTGACGCCTAACGAGTGGTGCTATACTGGAATAAAAGCCAGTAGTCGCAACAGATACGATTTATAGACGGGTGGCAAGTACTGGTAGAGTAGTCGCAAATGCTGAACTAGTTTTTTGAACTTGCCCTGTAGAGGCATTGACGCCTAACGAGTGGTGCTATACTGGAATAAAAGTCAGTAGTGGCAAAGGATACGCTTTATAGACGTGTGGCAAGTACTGATAAAGTAGTCGCAAATGCTGAACTAGCGAGTAGTGGTTTTCGTATGACAGCCCAATGTTAAAATCGTCACTTGAAAGCATTAACGGGGAAATGAAGAGCGACTAGTCGGTATCGCTTTGGGGATAGTGGAAGAGTACTTCTGCAGCACTACTTTCTTCTGAAGGGATCTTTCGTGTATAAATTGTTTAAAATACTAAATACTTTTTAACAATGAGCGTTACTTATCGGTGAAGAAAATATAAATGAGATCAATTTAAACAAATTCAAGTGATTTTTTTTTTGCCACATTTAATAAAAAAATGTGACCATATTTTGTCATTTGGTTTATCTTTGGCAGTTTTCCATAAACTGCTCGAAGACGACAGTAGTCACTGTACAACATGTCATTGTCCACTGCATCTGATATTTGTAGAACTTTGGGAATTTATCCCAATTTCTCCAAAATCAATAGTGAGTCTTTTAGATTAAATGCTGCAATTTATTAAAAATTTAAATTTCTTGAAAGTCGTAATGTTTTTTTTTTTTAAATAATCAATTGCTGCTGTAAAAAACCTGTCTACCTCACTTTCATAACTTGTTTTTTCGTCCGCTGAAAGTATTTTTTATTATAGATATGGCTTTGCTACCATGTTAAGTGCACACAACTAGTGCATAAGAGAAAAGTATTTTTTTGTACCTTCTTTAATATGTTGTTTCTTTGATTATTCTAAGTACAGGTAGTAAATATTAAAGAGTCGGGATTTTCCCCTAAATTACTTCAATCGGGAATTACTCGGGACGCGGGATTTTCGCGAGAAGTCGGGAAAATTCCGCCTAATCCCGACCATCTGGCAAGCCTAGCTCGATCGGTTGAAAATTTACGTGCCGCTCGCGGTTTGAAGTTTGTGAATAATAGTTAGTGTATAGCAACCCTTATTACTTTTTTTTATCAAAAATTTGAAAAAAATTTTAATTTTTAAAATTTATAAATCGGGAAGAAAATTTTACCTTACTATTCACAAACTTTAAACCGCGAGCGGCACATCAATTTTCAACTAAACGAGCTCAAATTTTTGTCAATTTTTTTTCAGCTAACCTCACACAAGACTACAAAACCGGTTTCTTGGAATATATGATTTTTCAGTTTTCCCATAAATTGAGGGTCTACATTAATACACATATAAAAAATATAAAACATTTTCAACGTACTGCAAAATCAAGTACACGTTTTGCAAGTTTCATTTGTATGTTCCCCCATACAGGCTTATTACATTTAACGCATTCCATTTTTGACATACGTCTTATTTTAGAGTGACAAACAAAAGCTAACCATACGTCTTTGAGACGTATACGATAGCCAAAACTCAAAAAGTAACGAACTTACTAAAACAAAAGAAACATCACCAGGAAACTGCTATAGACGGCTGATAAAAATGAAAATGTGCTGCGAAAACATTCGCGAAAGAAAAAACCAACAAAGTAGGTTATCAATGTAGGGTTAAAAAACGAAACGTAATAAACTGTATTCACCTCAAATGCAGAAAAGAGTTATGTGAAATGGATTATTCAGCAGTTGCCAGGGTGGATAGCTATTTCGACAATTGCCCAACTATCCCATCAGCACCCTTTGCTGTGACCTTCACCAACATTAAGTGTTGAAAGCTCCTTCAAAGAATTGAGAAGCGAAACACACCGGTGCGAAGATAGTATGAACGATGACAGGCCAGTCTGCTGTTCGCTTCTAAATTTGTTTATTTTTAAGAGAAACATACCGTCCCCCAAACATACCGTCTAACGAATTATTTTTGAACGGGACCTTGTTAGCGATGAATTTAATTTATTTCTGTCTACAAAGTGACTGCAACTGCATGCCGTATAGTACATACTCCATGGATCCGTACAATCTTGCTGAATTAACATCTGATTGCGCACTAGAAATATTCTTTTCATTTGTTACCATACGATCAATATGTGTTTTTTAAATTCTACTATCATCATTAGAATTCTGATACTTGGCCGATGTCGTGATGTAGTTAAAATATTATATTTCCGGCCACCCTAATAAACATTAGCAACTGCTTTTGACTTCTTTTTGTTTACTTTGTGATTTAGTTCTCTTTACTTCTGGTCTAGATATCAAAAGTCATGCAGTAACTTATCACAAATGTTGTCGTCGCAACAACTGACTCCATTATTACATTTAAAATTGTTTATGTACAAAAATGTTTAAACAAGTGCGATTAAGTATTTTCAGTTATTTGCCCATTTACTTCAGAAATAACTCTCATTGCAGCCGACACGTTACTACTACAAACTTTGGCAAAACTTGTGCATTTCATTAATTTACTGCAATTAATCGAATGCTCACAACAGTTAATAAATTGATTTCATGCAAAACTGTAGAGTATGTCTTCATATATACTCGCGGAAAAAAAGCTCTTAAGAACCGATGCATCTGAACATAATATACTTTGAAATATGCATAGTGCTTAGCGTCGGTGAATTGCATATTCAAAGCTGTGTATTTGAATTGTAATCAATTACAATCTAAAACTGTTGTTGAATACAAATAGTAGTAACTTAATCTACAGCAAGAAAACTATGTGGTTTAAGCGAACACAGTTGGTGAAAAATTTTCATAAATATAACTAGCAGATCTAAATCTGATGTGTAAACAAAGAAGACTTGGAACTGGTATTCGTCTTCTGATAAGCCTTAAAACATTTTGACAATATCGTTGCCTGGGGATTTATGTGATCCATACGCCAATTTTGAATTATTGGATCCATACCAAAATTACTGCAATGTATTATTGGCTATCTCTTCCAGACACTGAAATATTTCCAGTTTGCTCTATTTCTCTTAACACTGAAATTGTTGATAAGCTCTTGCACCATAGGCCATGTTAAAGGCAATCAGTAGTTGACGGACTGGTCACTGCTCAGACGAAGCAACTTAACCTAGAGTCACGAAAATCGGTGTGTCCATTCTCCTTATTGAGTAGGGGGTCAATTAGAAGGGATTTTTCGAAATTCGTATTTTTAGGGGTAAAAAAGGCCCAAAATGGTGTCATCACCCAGATATACTCCTTATATAATTAGAGAACTATACTATGCGATTTTTTGAAATTCGTCGTTTTAGTACTTAAAAGGCACAAAAAGATAATTCACTTACAAATGTATCACATATAATTAGCGGGAGATCATCGCGATCCGGGAAAGCTAGTTATGATATAAATGCTAAAACGCTAATTTTGTCTTCTTCAACAATCTTAATTCCAAATTTTCCACAATTAATTAGTGGAAGAATTTTTTCAAAATTACACATTTTTTAATGTTCTTCCAAACTAGTCCTTAATCTGGTAATGTACTGGCAGTGAACTGACAAAGAAAAATTGTCCGCAAAAGGTAAATTGTCAGTTGAGACGATTGCAAGAAAACCTTACAAAAATATCCTTACAACTAGGCAACTCAAAGACAATGAATTTATATGCGAACAAAATTGTCAGTTTACAAGTTGTCAGAATGTTGTATGACATATGTTCTTGACAGATCTCTTGTATGTTTTCCTATATTTATAGACAGTGGTGCCTATAGAAGTTTTTCTTTCGTGTTTGTTACATTGCGTGAAATCCTTACAATTTCATTGCCAGACAATTGTCAGACAATGAATTTATCTGCCAACAAAAATTGTCAGTTCAGCCGGTTATCAGAATTTTGTATGTCAGATCTGTTGTTTTGCCAGATCTTTTGTTTGTTTTCATATATTAAGGGACAGTGGTGCCTAGAGAAGATTTTCATGGCAATGGTGTATTTGCCGACGTGCCATAAGGAGAAGCGCTTCAGTGAGTGGTCTTCACGAAGATAAATACAAAAACCAACAACAAAAGGTTAGTTCTTTTTAGAGTCTTTAATCATAAAAAAACATTTTGTTTTTTATTTTTGTGCAATGCCATATTAAAATAGCTTTCTAAGACAGGAAATTTTATAAAAATCGGTTGAAAAATGAATGAGGTATGCTAATTTTTATAATAAGCTATTCGACATTCTTTGGAATATGAAGTACGAATTACTTGTTGTGATACGTATTTGTAGACTGTCACACACACATAACAAAAATTTTGTTTACCTCAAAGGAAAAACCACGAAATGACGCGAACATGTTATTCCAAAATTTGGCATAACTCATTCATTTTTCAACCGATTCTTATAAACTTACCTGTTTTAGAAATCTAATTTAAAATTGAATTGCACAAAAATAAAAAATATACATTCCGCCCCCTTCACTGTCAAACTTTGGGAATATGGTCCTTTCACTTCACTTAATAATAATAATATAAAAACATTACTTAACGAAGTGACCGAGAAAAACTTTAAGTATATTTGTACTCTATGGAGTCCAGTTTAACAAAAATGCTACATGAGAACCCCTGTATATTTTGTGTGTAACACAGTGTAATTTTCAAAAAATAGGTAATTTTGCATGGAAGGCACCAGAAAGGGTCGGCCGATATATCTAATAGTCTATAGTCTAAGTCAAATATTTTTAAGCGTACATATTACGCAACACATGACTGAATTCAGAATACTTACTTAAAAGATATGTATGTAAAACTATGAGGGTCAATTCGTTAATTTGTATGGGAGCTACCAGAAAGGGGGTGGCAAAGGTTTTGGTTTTCTGAGGGTTTGTCTACTATTACTAAATAGTCAAACTAACCAAAATTAAACATTCTCCAGTTGACCGTTTGGAAATTTTGGGAGAAATATTTGTATTCCAAAAATAGGTAATTTTGTTTGGGAGATTCCAGACGGGATCGGCCGATATAATCCAAATTTATTCCTGAGACAAATTTCCGGGTTAAATTATTATTATTATTTATTCCTAGTACGACTGCTTCATTACTTTCATAAGAGGCTTGACTTTTACTTCATGTGTACTTCCTATTATCTAGTCGTCCATTTCATGGCTAGATAAATTAAAAAATCTAAGTTCTTCACTAGTATTGTTTATAGGTTTTTGGAAGAGTTGTAATTCGACCTCAGTGCTAAATTATATTTTCCGTCTTTTGCCCCAAAAGTCACAAATCAATTCCTCCATAAATTTTACATCACGGTTTTCGTTTTGGTATCATAAATTTGATAAGTTTAGACATATAGCAGTACTTTTGTTAAGCTTTTGATTTATTTCATCGCTTTAGATCCAAACGTTTAACTGGTGTAACACCTTCTAAACCTGAAGTTTGACTATGATTTTTGAGTTAAATAGAAGCTGCAAATGCTTTGTCCCAAAGAGTTTCCTGCAATACAGAACATGCAACGCATGTACTTGCAGAGTTTTACTGGCTCTTTCAGTCACATAATTCTGCTGTGAAGAACATTATATAGTCAATTGCTTTTGATATCGAGTTTATTAAGACATGTTAAATACTAGGTAATATTCGCAAAAAAAACAAATATGAGTATTTCAGTATAGGGTGCTTAGTTGCTATTACCTGTGCTTTAACGTAGTTGAACTTATCGATCCAACTGTTGTTTCCTATTAGATTAATGAAGCGGATGGTTGTACATTTTCAATTCATTTACCGGAACTTCGAAGGATTCCATATGACGTATGATTTATGACGAAACTTGATTTAAACACACTTTCAACACTCCCTTTACGCAATATCAACTATATAAGCTTGAGAAAATTGTTACGTATGTGTGATGTTATGCCACCATCATCGTCGTCATAACATTTCAAAAATCACTATATTACATGCAGTTTTCTTCTACGCTACGAATCTTCGACAGAATCCATCCATCGAGCACAGCCGGGTGCCCGTAACAGAATAATAAAATCCATACTCCTCATATCCACAACCACCTTTTAACGGTCACTTCATAAAGGTGCACACACTCAGCTGCACCCAGGATGTTCTGTACTCCGTGAGTACTTGCGATCTTTGGGTTGATTTTCTGGTGCTTTACATTATTTGTTTAACGATTGCAGGACAAAACTCACATGTATGTATGTATAACATACTGGCACACACGTGCAAATGATTCACAGGCACACGTTGCGTTTGTCTCAATAACAATGGTGCACTTTTGCAGAGTTGTTATGCTTCATGGACCATGAAAAGGTTGTGGAACTGAATAAAAAAAAATATGAATACAGTGCATGTGTGTTTCTTTTTGTCCACCGTTAGTGTACTTTTATTCTCTTTAGTTGTTGACCTTATACCCCTTTAGATTATATTGTTGAAAACATTCCGGTTTCAATTCTATCGCTTTAAACATTATTTATAGTTAAGAGATGA
The DNA here is from genome assembly GCA_964034835.1 of Muscina levida. Lineage (NCBI taxonomy): Eukaryota > Metazoa > Arthropoda > Insecta > Diptera > Muscidae > Muscina > Muscina levida. Next base: position 79,046,715 of record OZ035881.1, read on the forward strand.
GAGTTTATTTGATGAGACATCTTCTGGGTAAAGTAGGGCAACAGTTGTTTGTGTAGCATAAATATACCATATCTGCATAGGTGAATAAGAATCCAAAGAGTAAAACTCAATATTAAATATTTTTTTTTTTGGAAGAAATACACTTAAGACCAATGAGTAGACCACCTGTCACAGCATATTTGACGATTTTTTTATTTAATTACGGTACGGCAATGCTTCGCTATTACCTAATTAAACATACAAGTTAACTTCACTATCGCTTTTTGCAACCAACGATTAATTAAAAGTGCGACTTGTTGTCCCATGTTGCTGAAACCACGACCGCTAAACTTATGTAGTGCTCTACTTAATGACGCCATGGCACTGAATTCCTGTTAGCTGCTCTTGCATTTCGTAACCCCTCCTCCGCAGGGACTCGACGCAGCTATAGATTCAAATTAAATAAAACTTTTGGTCGACCGCTTAAAATCTATTGTAAATGTTAACGTAAAGTAAGAAATTTCAGTCAGTGAAATTGACCTAATTAAATACCCTCCTCCTATGTACGAAATTTTTGAAGGCCTGATTTATTGAAATTAAACGATTTATAATTGAAATTACTTACATATTATTATTTGTCTGCTTGTGAAACATAAACCGTTGGAGATAGGACTTTCGGTCGTAAGATCAAAGGTTTACAAGCATGTAGTAAAATTGTTGAAAAGTTTACAGAGTAAACAGTAGATTTGTCAATAAGTGTAAATATTAAAACTACCAATTTTTAGGGGGTTACCGAGAGGGTCTTATACGGTACCAACTTAGAACTAAGGAAAACGTCCCTTATTAATTGGAACAATAATCTTTAAAGAAATTATCATTTTAAATGGGTGGAGTAAGTCGTTTCAGAAAGATCAGTCAAGATTTACTCGAGTTATCCTGACCAAAGAGTCATGAAACGAATTTGGATACTTGGGCTCTAAGAAGTTTCTTTTAAAACGTTAGATTTTTTCCCGTATCAAATATATATACTCTCATTCCTAAGGGTGAGGATATAAAAAATAAATATTTTTTAATGATCGGTTTTAGAGTTTTATATAGTTTTTCCATTTAAGAATATTTTTTTGTATAACTGTTTTCCTTTTTTGTGGCAGCCCTCTATTCATTGCAGTTTATGATTACCATGGGGCGTATGCGTTACATGAAATTAAGTAATTATTGCTTACCCGTCACCGCCCTGACACATTAAACAATATACAGACGCAACTTAGTTTGCTCAATTAACAGATTTACAATTGCAATTGTCTCCTCGGTAACAGCAAGGACATACTATTAACTGATCGAACTAAAATAAAACAAGTTTTAACATGGTCTACTATAATTTCATTAACACAAACCGCAAACGTAATTGTGGTCCGTATAAATCATAGTTTAATGGTGTTGAAAAAAATCTGCATGCCACAAATACAACAAATAGTTAATGCAAAACCTTTAAATGCTTTTTTACAGCCCTATTTATTGCATTTAAACATTCCAAATTGAGTTTAATTGAAGCCCTTTCACTTTGGACGCTTTTGTCTGGTTTTGCAAGTAAATGTTAGTTTTTGCTCAGTGGCCAGTTACCAGTTGTTACGCGCATAATTAAATGTCTAACACAAACATTTAACAAGTAGAGTAAAAAGTAAAATAAAATAATTTCAAATTGTTTGTATTTCAATGAAAAGTGTTGTGTACAATCTGACGTGTAAATCAGAAATTAATGCAAACTATTGTCGCTTAATTCAAAAAAATCATACAAAATTACTCAACCGAAGAGAATTGGACGAGACAGCTAGAATGGTGAAAATGCGTAAGTGCTAAACCTCATTACATTAATCCGATTTAATTGCAGTTGAACATTTTTATAATTAAGTAATAACTGCAGTGTTTGCAAATGAAAAAGAGTGGTGAAATCAAAAGCCAAGAAGTCCAAGACCACATATCGCCGAGGAGAACCACTTAACGAAAAGTTCAAACTACCACTCTTATCATAGAAAGTAATGATGAAAATAAATCATTATTCTGACCATTTTCTATTATACGTAAAGAATATATATACCTCAAGAGCTGCGACTAGATTAAAAGAAAATAGCAATTTGGTCGAATTTATAGAAAATTACTAACTCAAATTTCTTAAAAAAGTAGTCTGGCCTTGATAATAAGTCATTTTATTTCATTATTTAGATTAAACATACTTTGAACAAACTTAGTATGATCCTTTGCAGGGTGGCGCACCAATTGTGCGAAATAAGAAATTCAAATATAATTTTTTTGTATAATCAAAGTATTTCATTATTTTTTTATTGTATAGAAAATCAATTTTATTTTGCACAACTAATTGGTTTGGAAGATGATAGACCGTTAATGATCTCCATGATCATCCACGTCTAAGCGACACCGGATAAGAAAATCTTTTATTCGTTGCGACCTATAGGGTTGACGTCGAGAACGCCCTAATTATTGTTTTAATGGACTATTTAAATTAAGTCAAATTCATTGGTTTCGTTTAGTCCACCTCTTGCTTGACACAGTCCCATAAAAAAATTCTGGTGCAGTCAGGTTAGATGACTTGGAGGCCAGCGGATAGTGTAGTTTCTTTGACATTAATTTCTTTGGAAATTTTCGTTGGAGCTCCGCCATAGCCGGCCTGACTGTGTGTGCAATTGCTTCATCTTGCTAGAACCAAATGCTGTTGAAACAGATACGTCTTCGACACATTTATGGACGATAAAACTTCTTCAACATCTTTAAATAATGGTCCCCATTGGCTGTTATTGTTATACGTAGCACGATTCGTGCGCCACCCTGTATTTTATGATATTTGGGTAAAATCAGACCATGTGTTCTGGTGCTTGCAAGCTATTGTATAATTTGAAGTGAACTTTATAGGATGGTAAAGAAAGAATAAAGATTGAACCCATCATATGTTCAAAATCGCTGCTCGCATATTGTGCGAAGAAAAAAGCTCAGCATTCGTTGCTGTTTTACAGACACAGTTTTCCAAATTTCGAAATCGTTTGACCTACAATTACCAAATAGCCTTCGTACGACATCACTGTAACTTTAGCGATGTACAATCCCTCTTAAATAATAGTCACATACATTGAGTCATTATAAACCACCCTCCGACATATTGCTCTGCATGGGGTAGACCATAATGTATGATTTACAGATTTTAAAGTGTTACGATTTGACGAGTTCATTGAATTTATCCACTATCCAATACTTCGTACTGGAAATCTTTCTTCTACTTCCCAATAAAACACTAAGAAAAGTAATAATGTTAAAAACAAATTTAATTTTTTTTTAACCTTAATAGCTACGAAAATTAATTTTCGTTTACGATTTGTAAAGAATAACGAATACTGGGTGTTAAAAATGCTTCGTGAACCCACGGGAATTCGACGCCAAGTAGAGGGAAAGAAAGAGATCACATGTGAAGAATATAAATCATGATACAGCAACAGCAGTAGGAGCAACCGTTAAAGCAACATTGGGTACAGTTGCAACAGCAATGCTCAATATAAGGAAGATAGCCATAGCAAACAACAACAAAAACTAACAACAAGTGTATCTTGTAAGCAGTGCTGTAAGTAGATTAATCGTAAATGCATTAAGGAGCTATAAAAACTGTTATTTCCTTTACTTCTGTTCTGTCTCTTTTTTGCAGTGCTTGTTTTTTGGATTTCTGTTGTCCTTTGAAGTTTTGCATGGAGACAGGCAACGTAGAAGCGTGTGGCGGAGGGAAAACTTGAGGCCAAATGACTGGTGCTATTGCCACGGCTGCAACTGCTATTGCCATTATTTTTGTTTACTTAATTCGCAGAAATAAAAAACGCGTTAAAGTTTTAAAACAACAAGTAAATATAAAAATTGCGCTTTTATTGTCGTGTAAATTCACCAAACTGAGTTTTTGTTGATTGCCTCAATAAAGTTAGGTATCATTTTTCACAAATGGTGTGATGAGAAAAATCCTGCTATTACTATTCTTGATGACTATGTAATGATGGACGAGAAAAGGATTTTATTACTCCTTTAATTCCTTTATTTTATTTTGGGATTTAAAATTCAGCAGCGATGAAAGCTGCCGAAATAATAATAATTTCAATAAATGGACCATTTTGATGTCACCACTAACTGCGAAAACTGATCGACCGATTTCAATCAACCATTTCAGTGGTTCCGGAGATATGGAATTTTAAAGATTTTCTCATATACTCCTACACAATATAAAATCGGTCATGCATATGTTTTTCCGAGCATCAAGTCTTAACGATAATAGCTAAAGCAATCATTTTCAAACCATAAGTTTGGTTGGTGCCCGATTATGTTTATATGTAGGTTAGACCCATTAGATGGCGCGAAATTTTAATGTAGTTTGTTTATCATGATAAAAAATTATATGTAAAAGTGGACCGGGCATGTGGCTCTGGGGTGTACTTATTCTGAAAATATATTTTTATTGTCCGATTTTACTCAAATTCAAAACGTAAGTATGTTTGGACTTCAGAAAAAGTTGCATGTATGTTTGGATCCTGTAGATGGTTTCTAAATGTCATTTATACATCATTCACCATTGATTACATTGCGTATAAATATTTTTTAAAACCAAAATTATTGAGAAATAATCTTAATTAGACAAAAAGAGCTCAATTCCATTATATCTGAAATGGACTTAATGACGCAAAAGTGTCATAGCCTATAGCTTGTAAAAATATCCAAACAATCCAAACAATTCTTTCCATGTTCAAAACTCAAGCGCCAATAAACTTTAAGTCATCAATAACTCAGAAACACAATTAGCGGATTACTAGTAGAAGAAAGGTTTCCAGTACGAAGTATTGGATTTTCTCGCACATCAACGAATTATTACATCTATGTTAATTTAAATCAGACACTTAAGATTTTAATATATTTTAATAGTCAAGGGTGTATTCGGTACGTTCATCTGTTTGTATAAAAATATTTTTGGAGAAATGTTTTGTTGGGGGATTTTTCAAAATTGTTAGGGACATTTTCTGCCTGAGTTTTGGGTCAATTTTAATTTTTTTCTTCTAATTTTGGGCGATTTGCATTTGGCATAAATGAAAAAAGTATTTCCCAATAACAACTTGTCAAAAATTGGAGCATACAACAAAATGTGACAAAAAAAATAGTAATAGGAAAATAGTATCCAAGTCTTCCGATATTTAAACACTATCCGTGGCGTATCTTCAACTTCTTGAGACGAAATTAATATATGACAAAAAAATTAGAAAAATAATAATTTTTTTTTGATTTTGGCCAATTACATTTACCAGCTGTGTTAATTGGCATATTTTTTTTTAAATTTAAAACAAAAATACTATTTTACTGCGAATAGTAAAATCCTTGGGGAATTTTCTAATTTGAGTTTTTCTGATTGTTATTCATAACCAGAAGCTCTTTTTGGAGGTTCCCGAGCAGCTCCCAGCGTCCGAGAGATCACGTATTCACCGGCCAATGCCATTAAACATCCGTTCAGTGGCAGCAAATGTGAGAAGGTAAAATGTTGAGTAACCTAAACGGCATGCTACCACCGATGCGTCTTAGGAAGTCGGTAATAGAAGTTACTGAAGCTCAACACAGAGGCTCTTTTAGTGGCCATGGCAGCCCCAAGAAACTAGGGTCGGACGAAGAAAAGAACCAGTACAGAAATTTCAGTCAGATAAACTGACTGATAAATACCATCACCCACTATAAGATATTGTGTAAGTCTTGAGTTGTTGAAATTAACTGATTTGATATTAAAACCAGTACAGAAATTTCAGTCAGATAAACTGACTGATAAATACCATCACCCACTATAAGATATTGTGTAAGTCTTGAGTTGTTGAAATTAACTGATTTGATATTAAAATTACTTATGTATTATTAGGTATATGCTTGCTTTGGAACGTAAACGGTTGTAGCTAAGACTTTCGGAACATAATACCAATGGTCTAAAGACATGTAGCAAAACCGTAATAGTTTGACTTATTTGTTTACGAGGTATCGTTAGGGGCAGCTCAAAGTGTCCGAAGATTTTTGTAAATTAACGTTCAATTTCAAAAAATAAGTCAATTTGTATGGGAGGTACCAGAAGAGGTCAACCGATAAAGTCCCTATTCATTAAAGAGTCAAATTTTCATGAGCGTACAACGTACGCAAATTCTGGCTGAATTCAGTGTACTTGTAAAAAAGATATATATGTAATCCTATGGGGGTAAATTCGGTCATTTGTATGGTAGGTACCAGAAGGGGTGTGTCAAATTGTTAGGTTTTTTGAGGTTATGCCTCCTATTACAATATAAATTAACTGACTAAATCTGATTGTCCCCCAGGTGCCGGTTTGAAAGTTATGGGGAAATATTAATGTTCCAAAAATAGGTAATTTTGTATGGGAGGTACCGCAAGGCGTAAATCGACATAGTCCATGTTCATTCCCGAGTCTTATTTTCATAAGCGCACTTCATAAGCAAAATTTGAGTGATCTCAGTTTACTTACAAAAAATATACGTATGTAAAACTATAAGGGTCAATTCGGTCATTTGTATGGGAGGTACCAGAAGGGGTGTGTCAAATAGTTAGGCTCTCTGAGGTTTCGCCTGCTATCACAACATTAATTTATTGACCAATTTTCATAATCCCCCAAGTGTCCTTTTGGAAGTTATGGGAGAAATATTAATGTTCCAAAAATAGGTAATTTTGTATGGGAGGTACCGCAAGGCGTAAATCGACATAGTCCATGTTATGGGAAGTTATGGGAGAAATATTAATTTTCCAAAAATAGGTCATTTTGTATGGGAGGTACCAGAAGGCGTGAACCGATATAGTCCATATTCATACCTGAGTTTAATTTCCATAAGCGAACATCACACGCAAAATTTGAGTGAATTCAGTTTACTTACAAAAAATATATGTATGTAAAACTATAAGGGTCAATTCGATAATTTGTATGGGAGGTACCAGAAGGGGTATGGCAAAGGTTTCAGCTTTCTTAGGGTTTGTCTACTATTGCAAGATAAATAATCTGACCAAATTAAGATATCCTCCGATGGTCTGTTTGACAGTTATGGAAGAAATATTAATTATCCCAAAATAGGTAATTTTGTATGGGAGGTACCAGAAGGGGTGGGTCTATTCTGCCCATTTACAATCCCATAAGTTCGTTTCGAAAAATATTAATACTGGTAAATTTTCATACCGATCCGTTAAGGTTTACTCGAGTTATCCTGCTGACCAGCCATCCAGCCAGCCAGCCAGCCTGCCAGCCAGACAGACGGACATAGCTCATTCTTCTTAAAAAGTTCTGAAACGAATTTGGTCTTAAGATACTTGGGGTCTAACTCGTCTCTTTTAATGCGTTACACTTTTTATACCATCACCCTAAGGGATGAGGGTATATATCATTTGATACGAAAAAAAGTGTAACGCATTAAAAGAGACGAGTTAGACCCCAAGTATCTTAAGACCAAATTCGTTTCAGAACTTTTTAAGAAGAATGAGCTATGTCCGTCTGTCTGGCTGGCTGGCTGGCTGGCTGGCTGGATGGCTGGTCAGCAGGATAACTCGAGTAAACCTTAACGGATCGGTATGAAAATTTACCAGTATTAATATTTTTCGAAACGAACTTATGGGATTGTAAATGGGCAGAATAGACCCACCCCTTCTGGTACCTCCCATACAAAATTACCTATTTTGGGATAATTAATATTTCTTCCATAACTGTCAAACAGACCATCGGAGGATATCTAAATTTGGTCAGATTATTTATCTTGCAATAGTAGACAAACCCTAAGAAAGCTGAAACCTTTGCCATACCCCTTCTGGTACCTCCCATACAAATTATCGAATTGACCCTTATAGTTTTACATACATATATTTTTTGTAAGTAAACTGAATTCACTCAAATTTTGCGTGTGATGTTCGCTTATGAAAATTAAACTCAGGTATGAATATGGACTATATCGGTTCACGCCTTCTGGTACCTCCCATACAAAATGACCTATTTTTGGAAAATTAATATTTCTCCCATAACTTCCAAAAGGACACTTGGGGGGTTATGAAAATTGGTCGATAAATTAATGTTGTGATAGGAGGCGAAACCTCAGAGAGCCTAACTATTTGACACACCCCTTCTGGTACCTCCTATACAAATGACCGAATTGACCCTTATAGTTTTACATACGTATATTTTTTTTAAGTAAACTGAGATCACTCAAATTTTGCGTATGAAGTGCGCTTATGAAAATAAGACTCAGGAATGAACATGGACTATGTCGATTTACGCCTTGCGGTACCTCCCATACAAAATTACCTATTTTTGGAACATTAATATTTCTCCCATAACTTCCAAAAGGACACTTGGGGGATTATGAAAATTGGTCAATAAATTAATGTTGTGATAGGAGGCGAAACCTCAGAGACCCTAACTATTTGACACACCCCTTCTGGTACCTCCCATACAAATGACCGAATTGACCCTTATAGTTTTACATACGTATATTTTTTGTAAGTAAACTGAGATCACTCAAATTTTGCGTATGAAGTGCGCTTATGAAAATAAGACTCAGGAATGAACATGGACTATGTCGATTTACGCCTTGCGGTACCTCCCATACAAAATTACCTATTTTTGGAACATTAATATTTCCCCATAACTTTCAAACCGACACCTGGGGGACAATCAGATTTAGTCAGTTAATTTATATTGTAATAGGAGGCATAACCTCAAAAAACCTAACAATTTGACACACCCCTTCTGGTACCTACCATACAAATGACCGAATTTTCCCCCTATAGGATTACATATATATCTTTTTTACAAGTACACTGAATTCAGCCAGAATTTGCGTACGTTGTACGCTCATGAAAATTTGACTCTTTAATGAATAGGGACTTTATCGGTTGACCTCTTCTGGTACCTCCCATAAAAATTGACTTATTTTTTGAAATTGAACGTTAGTTTACAAAAATCTTCGGACACTTTGAGCTGCCCCTAACGATACCTCGTAAACAAATAAATCAAACTATTACGGTTTTGCTACATGTCTTTAGACCATTGGTATTATGTTCCGAAAGTCTTAGCTACAACCGTTTACGTTCCAAAGCAAACATATACCTAATCATCACACGCAAAACTATAAGGGTCAATTCGATAATTTGTATGAGAGGTACCAGAAGGGGTATGGCAAAGGTTTCAGCTTTCTTAGGGTTGGTCTACTATTGCAAGATAAATAATCTGACCAAATTTAGATATCCTCCGATGGTCTGTTTGACAGTTATGGAAGAAATATTAATTATCCCAAAATAGGTAATTTTGTATGGGAGGTACCAGAAGGGATGGGTCTATTCTGCCCATTTACAATCCCATAAGTTCGTTTCGAAAAATATTAATACTGGTAAATTTTCATACCGATCCGTTAAGGTTTACTCGAGTTATCCTGCTGACCAGCCATCCAGCCAGCCAGCCTGCCAGCCTGCCAGCCAGACAGACGGACATAGCTCATTCTTCTTTAAAAGTTCTGAAACGAATTTGGTCTTAAGATACTTGGGGTCTAACTCGTCTCTTTTAATGCGTTACACTTTTTTTCGTATCAAATGATATATACCCTCATCCCTTAGGGTGATGGTATAAAAATCGACTCAGACACTCCAGAAAATGCAGTCAAATTGCCACGAACGGAGATGTTATGCACCGAATGATGGTAACATCAGATCCTAAGATCTCACATTTGACACCTTCGTTTATCCATAAAAAGCGTAGTGGCTTTTTTCAAGGCTCTTCTAGAATAAATATATACAATAATAAAAAAATTTTATATGAAAAATTCGTATGTAGTTATATGGGCGCTATGTGATGGGCGTGGCCGATTTTAATGAAACTTTCAGAACATTTTTATTTTGTTAATTGTAATGTCTGTGTTAAATTTCAACACATTCGAAATAAAAGAACAAATTTCGTATGAAAAATTCTTTTTGAATTATATGGGCGGTATATAATGGGCGTTGCCGATTTTGATGAAAATTTATTTTTTCTTAATAGCGTTAAGAAAGTGTTCGGTACCAAGTTTCATCACTCAAATGTATGAAGACATCCCCACTGTGCGGTCTTATAAAATAGTGGCAAATGCTCTTTTTCATGTGTCTTAAAGATTCTTATATATTATTGTATGATTTTCAAAATGGATCAGCAGTGTCGTCTACGATTTGATGAAAACTTACTTATTGATGGGCATGTATTCTAAAACCATATTTTTAAGCCGACTGACTAACATACATATAACTTTCTACGTTGGTGTGCTGGGTAATTGTACTTATAGGTGTTTGGTCTGAGAGATGGTAACACTTTTCCCCTTTTTATCTCAATTAGTTCGAATTTCCAGACCTACATTTCATTTGCTGAAGTTTTATCCGGGTTTGTCGCCAAAAAGTTTGAAATGCGAAAAATCACTTTGATCGGCATTCTACCTTAAGCCGTGTTGCGAACTGGGTGACCATTTACAGCCCATCCCCAACTTACGCTGAAATGTTGTATCAAGAATACAAATTGTGAATATTCCTATCTGTACTGCCGAATACTATCTTTGAATCATGGAATCATTTCTTGAGTTAATTCGTTCACCAAACGTTAGGCTTAACAAAGTGATGGCCCCACGCGCTGTATAGCATGTTATGCCGTCTTGTTGGAACCATTTCTCCTCCAAATAATTTGCAATTAATCCTTATGAAAATTTTTATTTCCAAAATGTATTTAAGGAATTGAATACAGACTGGTACCACACATTTAGAAATTACTGTTAAGTAAAACACGAGTGGGTTTTATAATTCAATATAATAGTTCGTATATTTGCAAAGGTTAGAAACGAAGTGATCAATATATCAGTAAAGTAGAAAAAAGGTATATGCAAACATAGATATGAATGTACATGGTTAATAGCTGAATACATTAACCAATAAGAATACGACACGTATTCAATGACTTAACGAAGGATTTGGTAATTAGAAAGATGTAATAACACAGCGTTGTAATTAAACAATGTGTATTTTTAACACTCTCACTCATTGTTTTAATTCCAACATTCCTAAAAGTGATAGGTTGTTTTTAAATCGCTGAGTCGTTAAAGGCTTTGTAAGTATATCAGCGCGTTGCAAATCAATATTAACATACTTGAACTCAATAGTTTTATTTTTCTGAAAATCTCTGATGAATTGTAGTCTTATGTCAATATGTTTTGTGCTATGGTGTAATTCTGGATTTCCAATGAGTCGAATTGCACCCTGGTTGTCAACATTAATAACGGTAGGTGAATTTTGATAATATCCAACATCAGCAAAAAGTTGTTGGAGCCAAATTGCTTCTTTGGCACCTTCACACGCCGCCATACACTCTGCTTCTGTTGTAGATAAGGCAACAGTTTTTTGACGATGACTTCTCCAAGTGATTGCACTATCGTTTATAAGATACACATAGCCTGTTGTGGATCTTCTTGTATCGATGTCACGAGCAAAATCTGCGTCTGTATAACCTTCAAACTTGAATGCCTTCTGTGTTTTGTACTCGATGCAGTAATCTTTAGTTGCTTTCAGATAACGAAATATGCGTTTTAGAGCCTGGACATGACAACTTTTCGGACTTTCGGTGAATTTGCTAACTTCTCCAACCGCATACGAAATATCGGGTCTAGACACTATAGCAGCAAACATCAAGGAACCAACAGCTTGTATAAATGGATACTGGGCGTCGTCTTCGCCACTTGATTTAGTTAAATATACATTGCAATCAGATGGTGTTGAAATTGGGTTTGCATCATCCATATTAAATTTCCGAAGAATTTTTATAATATAGGAATATTGATTTATTCTGATGCTTTTGTTGAATCTATCCCGATGGATTTCAAGGCCAACATAATAGTTGTGTTCACCATACGTAATACGAAACGTTTTTGATAATTTATCAATGAATAATTTTAGTCCTCATTTGCTAGGTGACATTATTAACCCGTCGTCCACATAAAGTAGCAAAATAATTTGACTGTTTTCAATCTTTCCAAAGAAAACACAAGGGTCGGCACTCGATTGCTTCATTTTAAAAATTTTCAAAAAATCAATGAATTTAGCATTCCAATTACGAGAAGCTTGCTTTAGCCCATAAAGACCCTTTTTGAGACGAAAAACAAAATTTTTACCTTCGGTAACGTTGATGCCTTTTGGTATTTGCATATACAGCTCTTCGTCGAGCTCGCCGTATAAAAAAGCAGTCTTTACATCAAATTGCATCATTTCCATGTCTTCAATTGCTGCTAATGCTAGAGCAGCTCTCACTGAATCATAACGTACGACTGGAGAATATGTTTCTTTAAAGTCTATTCCAGCCTCTTGCGAATAGCCTTTGGCGACCAATCGCGCTTTAAATATGGGCTCTTGATTTGGGTTTGATTTAATTTTGAATACCCACTTACAACCAACAATATTCTTATTATGGGGTTTCTCCACAAGTTCCCATGTTTGGTTCAATTCGAGTGAATGTATTTCTTCATTTATTGCTGATATCCAATTTTCTGCATATTCTAAAGCCAAAGCATCATCATATGTATCCGGTTCTGAGATGGTTGCCAAACAACTCATATAGTCGATACCAAATCGCTGAGGGGGTTTAATTTCTTTTCGCAGGCCATACCGTTGGTGTTCCCTCACATCAGCTACTGAATCTGTAGAGTCGTTAGATGTCGTAGACACTTCGGTTGTTGATGCTTCTTTTTTCATCGATGTCTTCGGAGTACTAGAAGCTTGTTGTTGGAATGAAGTAATATCACATTCATTATGATGTTCGTCGTTTACATTATTAATTTCTTCTTTTTTCCTCATCGCGATGTTGGGTCACATTTATTAATTTTTCATTAAAAACGACGTCGCAGCTTACAATTACCTTTTTTGACTCTTGGTCATACAAACGAAAGTTTTTTGCTGTTGGCTCATACCCAACTAAAAACATTTTCTTCGCCTTAGCATCCCATTTCTTTCGTCCTAGCTGTTTATGTTGATAGACCATGCATTCGGTACCAAATACCTTTAAGTGTCTTAAGTCTGGTTTTCGGCCGAACCAAAATTCGAATGGAGTTTTTGAACGATTTGCTGGCGCTGACCTATTAAGTATATAAACAGCTGTCCTTACTGCTTCAGGCCACAACAATTTATTCAAGCCGCTTGCCAACAACATAGTACGAGCTGATTCTTGAACCGTTCTGTTGTCCCTTTCGATGAAACCATTTTGTTCAGGTGTGTACGGCGAGATCTTCTCCAAAACAATACCATTGTTCGACAGCAGTTCAGCTACATCTTTGTTTATAAACTCCGTACCGTTGTCACACCGTATAGATTTCACCCGCTCGCCAGTCATGTTGCGTACCATAAAAATAAAACATTTTAGTTTTTCAAGCACTTCAGATTTGTTACATAAAAAGTAAACATACCTGAAGCATGTGCTTTCATCTTTAAGCAACATGAAATAGCGAACTCCACCAACACCAGTTTCACTCATGGGGCCACATAAATCCATATGAAAATATTCACATTTAGCTGCTTCACGTTTCGTTGCTGTTCCATGAGATGAACGATGCATTTTTCCTCGTTGGCAGTCTTCACAAAAGAAATTTAAGTTATTCGTCACACTTATTCCATTAGCTAGATTTTTATTGCATATGTTCTGAATTGTTGCTGTGTTTATGTGCCCAAGTCTACAATGCCACTGTTGAAGAGAATCTAGCTTCGCTGAATTCGCCACACAATCATTTCTCACTTGAAATATCATTCTATATTGATTTTTAGAATCCCGAATACCAGTTGCCAAAAAGTTGTCGTTTTTGTCTTTCAAAACACAACGTGTGGATTCTATTACCATTAAGAAACCTTTGGCTGTTGTTGATCCAGTAGAGAAAAGGTTTTGTTTTAGTTGCGGAACGTATTGTACGTTGGTGAGAATGCGTGGTATCCATTTGTTGTTGACAAGAGCGTTTATTTGAATTGTGCCAAAACCTTTAATTGGCAATCTCTCATTATTTGCGATGTGAAATTTCTTGTTTCTGTTTCATTTGTTTTTTCTTCACACGACATTCTCTCTCCCAGTGTCCCACTTTGTGACAAAAATTGCACTTTGATGTTCTCTTCCTCTCTGTGATATATTTTTTGTGCTTCTCTGTTTTTGCATTAAACGCTGCTTCTGTTACCTCTACATGATTGTTCTTTTTCATCTGATCTTCTTCTAGTTGTAGTTTTTCCATCAAATTTTCGATTGTTCTGCCTTCTTTTATGTTATACCAAACGGTTTTGAAATTTTGATACCTGGGTGGCAAACTACTTATGATTCGTACCATTTTTATGTTGTCGAATAACGTTTCACCTTGAGCTTCAATTTCTGCTGCAAATGATGATACCTTCGACACATATGCTGCAACTGACTCGTCTTCTTGCATTTTCAGCGAAAAATATTCTTCATATAGGCACATAACTTTTACTTCACTTTGTTTGTCGTGGATATTTTTAAGTTTTTCGTAGACTTCGTTTGCGTTGGTACATGACAACACATGGTTTGCCTGATCCTTTTCAATTGAAGAAATGAGTATTCCCATGGCTTTACCATCACGCTTCATCCATAAATCTCTCTGCTCCTGGGAGATCGCGCTCTCAAACTTTATACTCCCTTGTACTATTCCTAATAGTCCTTGGCCTTTTAAAACCGCATCGACATTAAACTTCCACAACCTGTAGTTGCTGTTGTTTAGCCGGTGAAAAATATGGATGGATTCCTCAGTCATGTTCAACCGAATTTAATGTATTTTTTATTTAACAAAATATAAAAAACTTAACAATTGCAATTACTTGAACTTTTTTTAATTAAAACTCCACTGGGCCCATAACCTGTTAAGTAAAACACGAGTGGGTTTTATAATTCAATATAATAGTTCGTATATTTGCAAAGGTTAGAAACGAAGTGATCAATATATCAGTAAAGTAGAAAAAAGGTATATGCAAACATAGATATGAATGTACATGGTTAATAGCTGAATACATTAACCAATAAGAATACGACACGTATTCAATGACTTAACGAAGGATTTGGTAATTAGAAAGATGTAATAACACAGCGTTGTAATTAAACAATGTGTATTTTTAACAATTACAGATATCTTCTATAACTTTATTATCTTTTAATAGTAGGCAAAATCTCAGAAAACAAATAAATTTGCACACACCTCTTCCGGTGTCTCCCATACACCTGACCAAACTCAACCTCATACTTTTACATACATATCATTTTCGTAACTTCACCGAATTCAGTCTAGTTTTGACCAAGGTCTCTGGAATCTAAGTGGGCTATATATGTCAAGCCCTCTGGTACTTTCAACGCAAAAATATTTTTCAAATTTCTTCTCAACGAAAAACTACAGAATATTTTAAATTGGTTAGTTTAATTATCGTCCAATAGTTGGGAAAACTATCAGATAACAGTTTGTCTCCTATTATTATTATTATTATTATTATTAGCCTTTAAAACAACTTGACACATATATATTTATATCTTAGTGCCCAGTCAGAGGCCGAAATGATCAAAGATTTCCATTCGCTTCGATCTTGTGCGCACCGTCTCCAGTCAGTCCTACCAAGCAGCGTCAGTGATTACTCCACCTGGTCCTTCCAACGTAGTCGCGGTCTCCCTCTTTTGCGCCATCCTTCGAGGTCTTGATAGAATACTTTTCGCGCTGGAGTTTCCTCATCCATTCTCACGACATGGCCTAGCTAGCGTAATCGTTGCACTTTTATTCGCTTAACGACATCAATGTCGTGGTATAACTCGTACAGTTCATGGTTCATCCGAATCCTAAAGCCGCACTGATAAGGTCCAATCAGGTTTTCCACAATTGGCTTTAGGCGTTCACACAGAATGCTAGACAGGACCTTATACGCAATCGGTAAGAGGCTAATTCCACGATAGTTTTTACACTCACTACGGTCACCTTTTTTATAGATTGGACATAGCACACTGAGATTCCAATCCTCTGGCATGCTCTCCTGAAGCCAAATGTTCTCTATGAGCTGTTGCATGCTTAAAACAAGCTCATCTCCACCCGCCTTAAACAACTCAGCTGGAAGACCATCAGCCCCAGCGGCCTTGTTGTTCTTTAGGCGGGATATGACAGTTGTTATCTCAGCTTGGCTCGGAGGTGGACACTCGATGTTATCCTCTCTAGGTGCACAGTCTTCTTCCGTCAAGTTTTCACACATCAATAGGCTGCAGAAGTGATCTTTATATATTCTCAGAACGCTCTCGGAGTCAGTAACGAGATGACCATCCTTGTCTTTACAGGAGGGAAGACCTGTTCCTTGTACCTTTCCTTTTATCTTCTGATAGAATTTTCGGGCTTCACCTCTGTTCCTGTAATTTTCAATGCACACATTATTCCGCTCCTTAAGCTCTCGTTTTTTTCGCCTGAGGAGTCGAGTCGCCTCCCGCCTCTTGAACAGCTCGCGTTGCCATTGGCTGCAGTTTGGCCCTGTATGCAGCATCTTGTTTCCGGGTGGCATCGCGGCATTCGTCATCGTACCAGGCATTATCGTTAAAGGGCTTCACATACCCCAGTACGGACCGCGCAGTCCTTTCCATCGAGTGGGCAATATGTTGCCATTGCGCGCTAGTATTTTCGGGAGTTCGAGCATCAAGAAGTAGTTGAGTGAGTTGGTCAGAATAGGCGTTGGCTATCTCCGCGGTCTGCAGTTTAGCGATGTCCAGCTCTCGCTGTGCCTGGTTACGCAGGGTTTTCGCTCTGCTTAGCCTAGTACGCACCTTCACTGCAGTGAGGTGGTGATCCGAGTTGATGTTCGCACCTTTGATCACTCGTACGTCTAAGGCACTTGACGCGTGCCTTCCATCGATTACCACGTGATCAATTTGGTTTCTCGTTACTTGATCGGGAGATATCCACGTTGCTTTGTGAATGTTTTTGTGGTCAAATCGTGTGCTGCTAATTACCATGTTCCTTGCCGCAGAGAAATCAATCAGTCTGATTCCGTTTGGCGATGTGTCAGTATGCAGACTAAATTTTCCGACTGTTGGGCTAAAGACATTCTCCCGGCCTACTTTGGCATTAAAATCTCCCAGCACGATTTTAACATCATGGCCCGGGCTACGGTCATATGTTTCTTCAAGTTGGGCGTAGAATTCGTCTTTGACCTCGTCACTTTTCTCCTCCGTCGGAGCATGAGCACATATCAGCGTGATGTAGACAAATTTTGCCTTAAGTCTTATGGTGGCGATTCGTTCACTGACAGGAGTAAACCTAGAGACCAGGTGTCGTAGTCTCTTGCCGACCACAAATCCACAACCAAACTCATGCTTTTCCGCGTGGCAGCTGTAGTACACGTCACACATCCTCATCCGCGAGCATCCATATCCAGTCCACCGAATTTCCTGTATAGCAGTAATGTCAGCCTTATACTCTTCGAGGACATCCGCCAGTTGAATAGAGGCACCTGGTCGGTAAAAAGTTCTAACATTCCAAGTGCATATTCTCAAATCATGGTCCTTAAAACGTTTGCGGTGGTCGTCAACATTTTGGGGGTTTCTTTTTCTCTTATTTCTCATTTTATTCACTGCCATTATACTGGTAGCGGGTGGCAAGCCCAGCCCACCAGGTTCTGCATTTTATACCTACTGCCAGGAAACATTTCAGCCGCTCATTCTGAGTTAGACGCTGACCAGGAAGCCGCCCAATATGGAGCAGCCGCTATGGATTTTCGCAATTTAGTTTTCGGAAGATGTGGGTTGCTAACCCTCGTCTCCTAGATTGGTAATACGGCTGCTATCTGCACGTCCAATCCCACGATGCAACCATGCTTCAGCGGTTCAAGCCTACTTTCCTGAGACGTCTCTTTGACCATTCAGGATACATGGTTGTAATGCCTTCTAACTTTAGCTAACTTCTAAGCGGTTGCTTTGAAGTCATTGCCCGGGGAATACTTGGTCTAAAACCGGAAGTAGTTAGCTGCTTGGACAGTGCCACAAAGGAATCGATTCTGGTCACTCCCAAGTGAGTAACAATCAGTAACTTTCCACCTCTGAGCAAAGTCCCATTCCCCAAAGTCCCAGCCTCCTATTACAAGATAAATTAACTGACCAAATTTGATTATCCCCAAGGTGCTGGTTTAGAAGTTATGGGAGAAATATTAATTTTCCAAACAAGGTCTTTTTGTTTGGGAAGTACTAGAAGGGGTGATCCGATATACTCCATATTCATTCCTGATTCAAATTTTCATTATCGTACAACTTTCACAAAATTTGACTGTATTCAGTGTACTTACAAAATAGATATGTTTTTTAGAATATGGGGGTTAGTTCGGTCATTTGTATGGGAGGTACCAGAGGGTGTGTGTCAAATAGTTAGGTTTTCTAAGGTTTCGCCAAGTGTCCGTTTGGAAGTTATGAAAGAAATATTAATTTTCCAAAAATAGGTAATTTTGTATGGGAGGTACCAGAAGGCGTGAACACATATGGTTGATATTTATTCCTGAGTCCAATTTTTATAACCGAACATCATACACAATTTGAGTGAGTTTACTTACAAAAAAGTTATGTATGTAAAACTATGAGGGTCAATTTGGTCATTTGTATGGGAGGTACCAGAAGGGTGTGGGAAAGATTTCGGTTTTCTTAGGTTTGTCTACTTTTGCAAGAAACATTAATTAGCCAAAAATAGGTTATTTTGTATGAAGGTACCAGAAGGGGTTGGGCTATTCTGCCGATTTACAATCCCATTTGTTCGTTTTGAAAATTATTAATACTGGTAAAATTTCAAACCGATCCGTTAAGGTTTACTCGAGTTATCCGGCTCACCAGACAGCCAGACTGACAGAAACCGTCAAGCTTCATAAGCAGGCAAAAAATAACATTATCAATTGCATCAATCGGAGTTAAACAATATTCACTAGAATTTTGAAGAAAGGACATTGGGTAAGTTAATTTATCAGTCCGTTGACCTGACTGAACTTTCTGTACTGGTTTCTTATTTATTACTTTTCACTACAATGTGTAATATCCAAATAATGTAGCTTTTCCAAAATCTTATTGCTCTTATTTTAAGGGCTAGAAGGTATGGTTCCTATTTCGGCGTCTGCATTCCTAGAATGCTGTTAATATTTTAAGTTTATTCTCTTTGTATATGATCACAGTTTTTCCTTCTTTATCTGCACTTAATATATTTTAATTTCTTATTGAAAAACTCACGTGTTTCCACCGTTCATTTCTATTTTTATATAGCTGTTTATAAGATAGATAAGTTTCTTTTTCTTTCCGTAATGTCGAACATACTTTATGTGGACTTAGCTTCATATAGCCATTTTTTGCACTCAAAGAAGTTTTTGTGAGGATAATTTTGTAAAATTTTAAAATTTTCCAACTGACCACAAATTTACAAACTTTGTATTGAAATAAATCACTGAATCAATATCTCTATTGCTGTGATTACTATACAATAACAATGACTTTCATTCAAACAATATAACATATCATACATGAGATTTAATACTTAAATTTGCACAGAACTATATTTTCGGTAAAATGAATATAAATTAATTAAACTTTGTCCTTTTTAACAAGCACCAATTCTCGCCTTTTGAATGTACCACAATGTTCTGTTATTTACTTAAACAGCTCCTTGTAATATAAGATACCACATTTAATTTTTATACAATTGTGTGGCAACATATTTCGAATTCAATTAATATCTTTGCCATTAATGTAGCCGCTCGTGGCAGGCATTGTCAGTAAAAATTGAAATATGAATGTTAATGAGTTTGCTTGTTGCATAACTCAAATACAATCGCCAACGCATCAACCACTCCGTGTCTTGTCGATAAAGCGTAGATGTGTTAAATTTGCTGTAGAGCATTGGGAATGCTTGTCAAACTCAAGCGACCACACACATGACTCAAGTAAACGTATCAACAGGACCTCAAACAGACCCGGAGATATATCGAATCGTCGATATTTTCCATATGTGAATTGTGAACAAAATGAGATGAATATATTTAAATTTAATGGTGTAATGAAGATGCATTCACCTTAATCAAAACTATAACGTCGATGGGCACAAACGAAAACTCGATTCAAGTAAAATATTCTTTAGGGTCGTAGAACACCTTATAAAACCACATATCTTAGACTAAATTTATAAACTTTGTCACCTTCGGCTAAGTGTTCTCAATTTATGCTATTTATACCTTTCTATAAAATGATATGTACGTCATTTTAGAATAACCTTTGTAACCTTCATTGCAGCCGTATCTATTTCCGACTATGTATTTTGTTTACACATTCAAATAATTTCCCATTAAATAAAGTGTCCTAACAGAAAATTACAACACAAGTATTGGATAAAGCATGTAAAAAAGTTTCCCTGACTGTATAGTATAGTTGCCACAACGACATTGATGGTTACAATTCTGATAAGTTTAAAATGAAACCTGCAATTAAAGATATCCTTTTAGACGATGCTATCGGAGTATTACGATTCGAAATTCCCATCAATTTGAGAAAAATGCGTTTAAGGTAATAACGGCAATGTTTAATTATTTGTGGTTATTTTAATATATTTAACACATTTATCATGCATTCGTCCGGTATGGACGGACGAATTCGCATATAAGTAGACATTGCCGCATGTTGCACACTTCATTTATTTTAACCTTTATGTGCTCGGATGACTACATTTGTAGTAATTTTGAAATATAACCCTTGTAACTTTTTTGTTACAAAAGAAAATAGTACGAAATTTTCAGTAGCTTCCTAAAAAAGTGTTATTACCAGATTTAACTTATAAAACCAATAATAAAAAATACTTGTGCTGCCTCCACATCATAATTTTAAAATGACCATCCCCTGGCCGGCTGACTACAAATGTAGTCACCATATAAAATGTATGGAAACTCACTTTATTTTCAACTGAAATCAATTTTTTTTGGTTACCGTTTGTTGAAACGTGTGCTTTAAATATTGATTTTGTTTCTTCACAATCAGTTCTAAAGAATTAACGCGAAATACGAAATTATACTTGCTGGGTACGATTTTCAGAACGACTTGGTTGCAGAGCATGAGGCCATTACACGCCAGCGTCATGGTGCAATGGTTAGAAAGTATAAAAAACCATCAAATTATTCCAAATGTCGAATAAAGAACTATATACTGCAATACTGCAAAGCAGCAATATGAAATCAGGTATTCTATATAGAACTGAGAGCGTTCGTTGA
Organism: Muscina levida; assembly: GCA_964034835.1. NCBI lineage: Eukaryota > Metazoa > Arthropoda > Insecta > Diptera > Muscidae > Muscina > Muscina levida. Next base: position 79,068,027 of record OZ035881.1, read on the forward strand.
ACTTATATTGCTAGCAAGCGTCAATAAATCAATCGATAGGGATAAGATGCATTGTGCAGTTTAAACGATGTATACTATAGCTCTGCTACAATGTCCAAATGAAGCTATCCCTTCTGATACCTCCCATACAATTTTTACTTTTTTTAAATTAGTCAGTTTAATTATCTTGAAATAGTTGACAAATCCTCAGAATGCCAAAACATTTTCCACACCCCTTCTGGTACCACCCATATAAATGAGATCACTATATTAATCTTACAATAGTAGACAAAACGTCAGAACACCCCACCCCTTCTAACAATACAAATGAGTGAATTTAGTGCTGTGACGGAACAATATAATGGGAAGAGTATGGAGACGGGACGCCTCTTGGTTTGACAATTACCATACTTGATCAGATTGACTAGACAGCAAAAAAGCCGAACTATATTTACTTAGACCATACCACCAAAGCAGCAAGGTCCGATATAGAAAATGGAAGGTCAGTTATAATACTTTCAAGTGTCCCTCTAACAAAGTCTGTAGTTCCGAAAAAACAATTCAAAATACTTTTTAGATTGCAAAAAAAAACCAAAGCATGCGTAGAAAAGTTACACATGGCGTTGCTTTTGGCAATGTTCTACAATATGATTGATATAAGCGTATTAGTCATTATATATTTGGAAAATCATAGCCATATTTAAGACAAAAGCATGAAGCGAAACTTCCGGCGGAGCTGGGCAAATAGCTTTTATGTCTCTAATGGAACAACGCATTTACATTCCAAACATTTTGGGATGTACATCTAAAATATGATTACTGTACTGAATATACAACTTTTGAAGATTTTCTGATGTAACTAATGACATACATAAATCCAATTCACCTAGTCCAATTATGGTGTGCGTTATCCATTTTTCTACTTACAAAAAATGGCAAAAGATGTAAGTTTTCTAGTACTATTTAGTTTTGTAGTAAGATATGTTATTTTGTCTTAAAACAAAATAAATTAAGCACTAATTTTGAAGCAAATATGTATTTATTACTTAAAAACCATGTTTGCTACATTTCACAGTGGTTCCTTTTTGGTTTTTTTTGGAATTAATTCTGTAACTTTTGAACGGATAATGCTATCTTGATGAAATTTAAAATAGTTAAAGCTGAGGTGTTTTCGAAATGATTTGGAAATTTTCGGCTCCCGAGGTGGTGTGGGGGCCACTGCGTGGCCCTCCAAAGTTGGTCACCTCGGGTGTTTCAAAATTTCAAATGCTTGAGGAATGTGCATTTATGAACCGATTTAAAAGATTTTTTGCATTTAGATAGTGCTCCGAAAAACCTTCAAAAAACATGCTTACATGCACATGTTATCTCATTTAGGTCAAGAGATATTTGAGAAAATAAAAAAAATTGTGTCATTTTTGGACGAGATTGATTTAGTATTTTTAAGGGTGTGAGCTCAGTTTTTCCTTGATTTTAAAGATATTTATATCGTTAGTTAGCTTATAAAATTCTGAATGAAATTGCTGAAAAAATAATGCAAATATTTTGTTCCAATCAAAAGTTATAAGCATCGCAAGTAAAAGTTTCCAAAAAAAGACATATTTTTACTGTTTTTTTGCAAAAAGGCGACTACATTCTTTCGTTGTTAAAAAAAATATGTCTTCCGGGAAGTGGCAATTTCTTTATTATTCCTCATAGAAATGTTGATGCAGATGCATTTAATGCTAAATTTGAATCAGTACAGCAAAATGGTTCCCCGTCAAGGAAAGTCAAAAATACCCCATTTTTGAAAAAAAAAATTTTTTGTTTTTGAAAATTCTCAAATCGCAAAGCGCCAACGAGAAAGCTCATTATATATTTTGTTGACCACATATGTGGACTAGTTAACCGTAACGTACTTTAACATCCCTGCTATAAACAAAGACAGTGTGGCCATTTTAGTAAAAAATTCGGAATTTTGGAACATATTTTCCCCGTTTTGGGAATTTGGGTATTTTGTTCTAAGATATGGCAACATATTGTTATTCGTTTTTTAAAGGACAATTTTATGTACATTATTCCAAAATTTCGTTAAGATATTTCAGTCCGTTTGGATTTTACGCTATTTTTCATATAAGATATTATTTCTCCAAAAAATACGTTTTGACCAAATTTTATATATGACTCAGAATCATGCCCAAAATAAAATGTGCTTTTAATTAATTTTTGTAAATTATTAAACTTCATGTCGTTCCCTTTTCAACGATATGCAATACTTGTATGTCAACAGTTTATTTATTGTTTATATTTATAATCAAACTTCACTACCTCTGTAAAAAAAGTATATATCGTGAAACACACATATATATGGGAGCTATATCTAAATCTGAACCGATATGCTTAGTTTTTTTACCACATTAGAATAGTGTGAAAAAACTAAGATGTGCAAAGTTTTGTTAACATCAGAGCAAAAATGTGGTTTTTGGCTACAATAATCTATAAAAGGTTATGCTAATTTGTATGGGAGGTACCAGAAGGGGCGGGGCAAGCGGACCCATTATTTCAGTATATACTACACGCTGTCAAATAATAATACCATCCAAATTTTAGCTTCGTAGAGCCCCCCATCAGGAAGTTAGTGACAATATAGTGGTTTTAGTGAAATAGGTCATTTTGTATAGGAGGTACTTGAGGGGGCGTGGCTATTTCGCCCATTTTCCAACCAACATCGCGACTAGTGAATTTTATGCCACTGGTAAATTTCTATTGAAATTGATTAAGAACTACTCCAATTATCGTCGTAACCATTTACCCAGCCGGCCAGACGGACATAGCTTTATTGGGTTAAGAAGCCCCGAAACTTATTTTTTCTGAAGGAATCTAGGGTCTCAGTTATATACACTGATGGGCTTAACTTCTTCCCGTATAAAATTATATATTCCCTCTTCAATGTTACTGAGATTATACAAATTTTGTTCAAAATTTTTTAAAAATGGTAATAATAACAATAAAAAGCAGCAAAAACATATGAATATTGCATTAAAAATCAAATTTATAACTTAAAAAATAATTTTGCTTAAAATATTTATGCAATAAGAGAAATTTTTAGTACACATGAGACTAAAAAATTATTATGGAGTCGTTACTTATTAATAAAACTTACAAGCTCATAGACTCTTTAATTAAGTTATTTATGATTTATAAATCTCTATGCACAGGAATGCGAGGCAAATTACGAAAAATTTCCCTTATTGCATAAATATGTTAAGCAAAATTATTTTTTAAGTTAAAAATTTGATTTTTGATGCAATATTTATATGTTTTTGTGGATTTTGTGTGTTATTATTAAAATTTTTAACAAATTTTGAATAAAATTTGTACAAGCTCAGCTACATGGTAGAGAGAATATATAATTTTAAACGGGAAAAAGTTAAACACAGCAGAACATATAACTGAGACCCTAGATTTCTTCACAAAAAATAAGTTTTGGAGCTTTTTAACCCAATAAAGCTATGTCCGTCTGGCCGGCTGGGTAAATGGTTAACCTATTTTACTAAAACCACTATTCTGTCACTAACTTCATGCTGGAGGGCTCTACGAAGCTAAAATTTGAATGGTATTATTATTTGACAGCGTGTAACATAGTATATACTGAAATAATGGGTCCACTTGCCCCGCCCCTTCTCGTACCTCCCATACAAATTAGCATAACCTTTTATAGATTATTGTTGCCAAAAACCACATTTTTGCTCTGATGTTAACAAAACTTTGCACATCTTAGTTTTTTCACACTATTCTAATGTGGTAACAAAACTAAGCATATCGGTTCAGATTTAGATATAGCCCCTATATATATGTATGTTTCACGATATATACTTTTTTTACAGAGGAAGTGAAGTTTGATTATAATTATAAACAATAATTAATCTCTTGACATACAAGTATTGCATATCGTTGAAAAGGGAACGACATGAAGTTTAATAATTTACAAAAATTAATTAAAAGCACATTTTATTTTGGGCATGATTCTGAGTCAAATATAAAATTTGGTCAAAACGTATTTTTTGGAGAAATAATATTTTATATGAAAAATAGCGTAAAATTCAAACGGACTGGAATATTTTAACGAAATATTGGAATAAAGTACATAAAATTGTCCTTAAAAAAACGAATAACAATATGTTGTCATATCTTATAACAAAATACCCGAATTCCCAAAACGGGGAAAATATGTTCCAAAATTCCGAATTTTTTACTAAAATTGCCACACTGTCTTTATTTATGGCAGGGATGTTGAAATACGTTACGGTTAACTAGTCCACATATGTGGTCAAAAAAATATATAATGAGCTTTCTAGTTGGCGCTTTGCGATTTGAGAATTTTCAAAAACAACAAATTTTTTTTTTCAAAAATGGGATATTTATGACTTCCCTTGCCGGGGAACCATTTTGCTGTACTGATTCAAATTTAGCATTAAATGCATCTGCATCAACATTTCTATGAGGAATAAAAAAGAAATTGCCACTTCCCGGAAGAAATATTTTTTTTACAGACGAAAGAATGTAGTCGCCTTTTTGCAAAAAAACAGTAAAAATATGTCTTTTTTTGGAAACTTTTACTTGCGATGCTTATAACTTTTGATTGGAACAAAATATCTGCATTATTTTTTCAGCAATTTCATTCAGAATTTTATAAGCTAACTAACGATATAAATATCTTTAAAATCAAGGAAAAACTGAGCTCACACCCTTAAAAATACTAAATCAACCTCGTCCAAAAATGACACAATTTTTTTTATTTTCTCAAATATCTCTTGACCTAAATGAGATAACATGTGCATGTAAGCATGTTTTTTGAAGGTTTTTCGGAGCACTATCTAAATGCAAAAAATCTTTTAAATCGGTTCATAAATGCACATTCCTCAAGCATTTGAAATTTTGAAACACCCGAGGTGACCAACTTTGGAGGGCCACGCAGTGGCCCCCACACCACCTCGGGAGCCGAATATTTTCAAATCAATTCGAAAACACCTCAGCTTTAACTATTTTAAATTTCATCAAGATAGCATTATCCGTTCAAAAGTTACAGAATTAATTCCAAAAAAAACCAAAAAGGAACCACTGTGCATTTGTAGTCATCCGACCGTCCACGTAAGTTTACAATCCCGAGCGCATGAAGGTTAATTCCACAATATTTCTACACAACCACACGCCAGTTGGCAGGCGACACACGTTCACTGATGCGAACGATGATGTCAGTTTATTGATTATTGATTTTGTATCAATCCTTTTTCAATAAGTTTTAATTTTACATTTCATTAATAATTTAATTTCCGTTGTTTGATTTTCACTTCCGCAAAAAAAATTAACACCAGCAGCACACAATATATTTTGTATTTAATTTAAAATTGAACTTTCTATTAAGCTAATGTGTTTGAATGAATGCAGCAGATATCTAATAAAACTTAACAAAAAACAAAAGCTTATATAAGTTTAATTGTTTCGTAAAAATCAATACAAAGGTTAACTGAGGAATAAATTAATGTACATTATTAATATTGTGTCAGTAGCTAACATTTACAGTTTTTTTGGAGGTATTTCCCGTTCCGAACGAATACCCGCAATCACAAAATTTTCGATTATTTTTAGGAGGTTCGTTGTTTTTATTACATTATAGAGGTAAATGACTTTTTTAATTTTTACAGTGTAACCCGTTTAATTAACCCACGCTTAATTACCTTTCACGCTTATTTACCTCGATTTCTAAATCTCCGTTTATTTTGCTCTCTTTTTCTATAAAAACTCCACGGTTAAATAACTATCGCTTAATTACACAATTCGGATAATTGTCACAAATATTTTGTCCCAAAAATAAAATACTCCTTGCTTATTGCTATGGGTTACTAACTGAAAGCTGAAAGCATAGTTTCGATTTCTTAAGAAGCTATAATAATTTTTAAGAACGAAATATATTAATAATGAAAAAGAAGAATTATTTCAAATAGGCATCAACTGTAAATATACACATACATAAGTATTAGTGCTCCCCATTTCCCGGGAAACGGTATTCCCGGTAATTTTCTTCGGTTTGTTAAGCAAAGATGCACAGAATGGCTTAAAATTTTGCAGAGATTATAAACAGACACTTTTTTATATTGTGCAAAAAAATTTTGCAATTTGATACAGCATCCTATATAAAATCCCAAATCAATATCCCCAAACACAAATTCCCAAATGCAGAATCCCCAAATCGCGGGAACTTTTTAACATAATTTGAATGATTTCTCGCAAAAGTTAGAGGTTTTAGGTTCGGCATTATTATTAAAATGAAAATTACTTTTCATTATGGAAATATTTAAATATAAAAGTCCATTAAGAACACTTACATTGACAACAAAGGAAAAACAAAAATATTTATCTATTAAAATATTTACACAAAATAAATTTACAATATTTTATACAGCTATTAATTAAAAAATAAATATTATGCGACACAGATACCAAAAAAGTAATTTTATCTAAATCAGGGCGAGGTTCAAATTTTTTCTGGTACCTAGTGTATTTTGTCTATTACTTCGATAAATTCTATTCCTATCTCTTCTATAAATTCATAAACCCCATATAGTTTTCCCACAATTATTTTGATTCTACGGTGCCAAGCCTTAATTGAGTTTTAAGTGCACGGAAAATTGTCCCTAAATGTATCAGAAACACAACAAAATTTAGAGTCGTGTTTATGGGCAGCTTACTTTGCTGTGGCTCTAACATAATTCTGCCTAAAGCAAACACTATTTTTTGAAATTTATTATCTTTTGAGTTTTTGATGATCGGTAATATCGTTTATTTATTAAAAAATTTAGGGATTTTGGAGACTGTCTTCAAAAAGTGTTTAGGATTTTAAATTTGGGGATTTTGAGTTTGAGGATTATGTGGCACACCACAAAACGTCTGAAAAATGCTCGTTTATATGCGAAGCCTGCAATCTCTAAATGAATATGCATGGCACATTCCGATCGCAAAATATACCTGGACAGCATTACAGATAGAGTATACAAAAGTGAAACCGGAAAACAACATAATGGGTTATTTGTTCAAAACCGTCAGCCGGTTTTTACAAATTATCGATTTTCGAATTACCGGTTTTTTCGGGTTTGACGATTTTTTGAAAACATAAAAGTCACAACATAAAAAGAGTCTCTTAAAATATTTTTTTTTTAATTACAAATTTTAAAGTTCTCGGTATGTACAATTTCTTTTAGTACCTTTAAATAAACTTTTTACACAAAGGTTAATGAATACAGCTATACATATTATGGAATCATGTTTAAACTAAATATTCCGATTAATTTTCTTAAAATATATCAATATAGATTAAATACAGAGATTTTTATTAACATTTGCTAAAAAATTATTCAAGATTTTTAATTTTATAAATAACACAAGTTTACAGAAATAATTGCAGAAAACTTACTTAACATTTGTTTAGTAATTGGTCAAATTATTTAGCTGGCTCCATATTGCCCTTGGGCGAAATAAATCGTTTACAGAATGAAAGCCATTTACGTTAGTAAAATTCCGACAGGACTTTTGACAAGCATTTTTGTAGAACTTTTGAATGTAGCAAAGTCTTATTTAAAGGTCCTTTCTGACGTTTTTGGAAATAATAACGAAAAGAACACTTGAGGAATGGAGACAGCGAACCTTAATGTTCCACAAAAAAATCCTCGTTAAATTTCATTGAATACATTTGATATCGAAAATGCACTAAAACAGTAAAAAACATAGGTACTTGCAGTTTTTGAAGTCGTTATTAACACAGTTCTTTGAAAATAGACACCCTATGTAGAATTTTCTGACCAACATTTGACACGTGTCACGTGAAGAGTCGAGAAAGATAATTAAACTGTTCCACAAAAAAATCCTCGTTAAATTTCATTGAAAACATCTGGTATCGAAAATGCACTAAAACGATAAGAAACATTGTTTTTTATGACCTATTTCGAACTCGATTTTAGATTACACTTAAAATTTCATCGGGCCATTAAAAAAATTCGACCTAGAATTGTCCTCCCGGAATTTTAATTTTTCCACCTAAGGCTTTCATTCCGGAAAGGAATTATTCCGCGCTCGGACAATAACTTTCATTTTGTGTCACAGCTAATATTAGAATGTGACTTTTATGCAATTGGACTTGTTCTTTTCTGAGCGCTTATAAGCAGAGCTGTAAACTCAATTACAAGTAATCATTACCTACCATGTTCGAAAGTATTTAAAAGTTAACTACAATTCTAATTACATGAGGAATTGGAATTGAAACTAAAAGTCTCAACTACACAGGTAATTGTACTTGAAAGTAATGATTCCTAATTACTTTTTAATTAGCTCAATTACTTTTTAATTACAAGGAATTGAAAGGAATTGACGGAATTGGGAGGAATGGGAAGGAATTAAGAGGAATTGCTGCTATCAGCTGTCATCAAATAACATGTGAAGTGTATGTAAACATAGCAGTGTGACGTCACAAAGAGAAAAGGAGAGTGGGAGCAATATATTTTAACATAACGGACCTTTCCAAATTGCAGCAATTCCTCTTAATTCCTTCCAATTCCTCCCAATTCCGTCAATTCCTTTCAATTCCTTGTAATTAAAAAGTAATTGAGCTAATTGAAAAGTAATTAGGAATCATTACTTTCAAGTACAATTACCTGTGTAGTTGAGACTTTTAGTTTCAATTCCAATTCCTCATGTAATTAGAATTGTAGTTAACTTTCAATTCCTTTTTAGATGTACTTGTATTTGTAATTTAGCAGTAATGAGTACAAATTGTAATGATTAGTTTACAGCTCTGCTTATAAGTTATTTTAAACTGTTTGTTTGTTAGTTTAAGTCGATCGTGTTTTATATATTAAATTTTACGTTAAAGTGTATCAAATGATACAGCAAATTCGGCTTACGATTAGAAAAGTGTTTTTTATTGTTTGATATTTTTGGTCAAATTCAGTGTGTCACGCACTAGGATGACGCGTTTCGAACTCCATGACGAGTTCATCTTCAGACCCCTTTGTGACGAACATATGCACAATGGTACATCATCAGCTGTATATATATCAACAATTATGTCAAACATGTACATGCGAAGTAGGTATCAGCCGAAAATGTCCAGCACCAATTATAGTTTTGAATTTGACCATTAATATCACCAGTTTACAAATCTTTATTTTTTGTGAGCTGCAGAGTTCTAAATAATTTTTTTCTATAGATTTCAGCCTCCTAAACACGAATATGAGATTTAAAAATTTTTTCTCTGATTAGTTTCCAAGATATGAATTTTTGAATTATTTTGCAAATTTTTTATGAGATGCATCAGCTTATTGGTGAATAATTCGTAAACTCGTCTTACGATTTGAACAAGAGTGGTATTCAGTTGAAGGTAATGTGCTCCCCTAAAATCTTCTATACAAGCTTTTAATATCGGTTGGGTAGTTTTGATGGTAGGAGCATTTAAAGTTAAAAAAACAAATTTTTTGGTGAAAAAATCACGGTTTTAAATTGATAAAAAAATTTATTAAAAATATTAATCGCAAAAATAAATCCAATTTCATAAATTGAGTATAAAGATTGGTCTTTCCCGAGCAAAACAAGCCATCGCTTATAAGAATTGGGCGATAAGAGGAAGATTTACACGTTTTTTAAGAGGACCCTATAAATGGTAAATTTTTTGATTTTAGGCATATAACGGTAGGTTTAGAGGTAAACTTCACGTTGCATGAAAGTTACGATAAAAAGTGGAAATGCCACTGTATTCTGGGTTGATCATGCATCACGAAAATGTTTAATTTGAAATCTTAGCTGATCATTTTTAGAAAATATCGATATCTTTAATTTCTGCCGACTGGACCAAAAGTCTTTTTACTTTTTAAACGATGACAGTAAAAAACTGGAGCAATGAAATAAAAACTGTTTATTTATTATAAAAGTATACAAACAGGGATTCTTGTATGATTATTGATTATTTTGACATTGCTTTAATTTGGAGGCTGAAGTGCATTTTAAACCTATATTTAAAAAAAAAATCTATATTTTTCATTTTTAAATCATATTATATACATATATTGCAATTAATAAATATTCCACTTTTATAATACTGAACAAATTTTTCTTAGGCGGTTACGCGGTGTAAAAATTAAAAATATCGATATTTTTCAAAAATGTAGGCTTAAAATTCACTTCAAGCCTCCAGGTTAAAGCAATGTCAAAATAATCAATGATCATACAAGATTCCCTATTTGTATACTTTGATAATAAATAAACAGTTTTTATCTCCTTGGTCCAGTTTTTTACTGTCATCGTTTAAAAAGTAAAAAGACTTTTGGTCCAGTCGGCAAAAATTAAAGATATCGATATTTTCTAAAAATGATCAGCTAAGATTTCAAATTAAACATTTTCGTGATGCATGATCAACCCAGAATACAGTGGCATTTCCACTTTTTATCGTAACTTTCATGCAACGTGAAGTTTACCTCTAAACCTACCGTGATATGCCTAAAATCAAAAAATTTACCATTTGTAGGGTCCTCTTAAAAAACGTGTAACTCTTCTTCTTATCGCCCAATTTGTATAAGCGATGGCTTGTTTTGCTCGGGAAAGACCAATCTTTATACTCAATTTATGAAATTGGATTTATTTTTGCGAGTAATATTTTTTATAATTTTTTTTATAAATTTAAAACCGTGATTTTTGCACAAAAATATTAGTTTTTTAAACTTTAAATGCTCCTACCATTAAAACTACCCAACCGATATTAAAAGCTTGTATAGAAAGATTTTAGGGGAGCACATTACCTTCAACTGAATACCACTCTTGTTCAAATCGTAAGACGAGTTTACGAATTATTCACCAATAAGCTGATGCATGTCACAAAAAATTTGCTAAAAAATTCAAAAATTCATATCTTGAAAACTAATCAGAGGAAAAATTTTTATATCTCATATTCGTGTTTAGGAGGCCGAAATCTATAGAAAAAAATTATTTAGAACTCTGCAGCAAAATGACTGTAAACTAGTGTATTCAAACATGAGAAATGGAGGAAATTTAGTTTTAGTTATATTATCACAATATAAAATCTACTTTAAGTTTCCGCGTAGAAATTATTTAGATGTATGATGTACCTTATATAAGCATTAAAAAAATGATGCCTGTAATAATCCATAGAGAAACTATTGGCTGAAACTAGTAAAACACTAAAAACTAATTCAATAAAAAATTTTGTGAAAAAATAACTAATATACATATAAGGAGACATTAGGCAGATATGTAGTAGATGGAAGTGTATAAATAGCTTATAAAAGGCTACATTAAAAACAAAATTTAATGCACCTTTAATTTTAAGAAAAATATCTAAAGCTGATTTGTCCGAAAACATTGATTTAGCGATTTATTCAGTTGCTCATCAAATCAAATAGCAAATATCACAACACAACAATGGCCCAAACAACAACGTTGCGCACATTTATCGAGCAATCACTGGGATTCAATAGCTTGCTATACTTACTATTCGTCGATTTCGAACGTGCTTTCGACACCGTTTCAAGAGACGCTCTATTGGCTTTACTATATTGTAATGTTTTTCTAGATAAAATAATAAATTTGATTCTAGAATTATACGACATTCTTACCTGTACGCTTTAATGGCCTTAATGTTCCTTCTCTATTGAAACTCGCGTCAGACAGGGATGTATTCTGTCTCCAAAACTATTCCTTATTTTATTAGATTTAGTAATGCAACCGACACACGACACACGTAGATAACTTCTCTGGTATTCGATGGAACTTATCTGAAATACTAAATGTTATTGATTACGCGGATGACATTAGGCTCATCGCACACCGCCATTGTGACAAACAAACAAACTCAAGCATCTTGCTCGGAACGCAGCGAAAGTAGGCCTTAAAATAAATAAACACAAAACGAAGCTAATATAAGCCCGGTCACGAAAATATAAGCCCAATCGATCTTGATGAAGTCATAATAGAATAAGTGAATTCATTTTGCTATCTTGGCAGCACTATCACACCAGCTTTCTAATCGCTCTACAAAATCTGGAGAGCAAACAACACTTCCAAAGCTGCAAAAATTTGGATTATTAATAACAGCATCACGACCGTGCTCCTTTACGGTTGCACCACATGGAACTTAACCCAAACCAGCTTGAGGAAACTTCAATTCGAAATTAAAAATAAGAGAAAATCGAAGAATTAAAAAAAATATGCTAAAAAGCATTTGGCATTTGTCCTCAAAAGCTCTTAACTCAGTTTCGGAAAATCTATCAGATCCTCCCGTTGGACACGCGTACGACGATATAACACAATTATAATCCCGGGCTACGAATTGTAAAAATATTCATCTTATAAACATTTACGATAGTTATCATGCCTACCAGCCAGTCTGGCAAATGGACATAGCTCAACGAATATTAACAGTAATGAATCATACTATGTTCAAAGATACTTAAAACGTTTAAACGCTACCTGCTGAATGTATCGTATGATACGACCCAAAAGTGTAACACATAGAAGGAGTCACTTTAAACCCTAGGTTCCTTTGAACCAAATTCGATTCATTACTTTTTAAAGTCGTTTGAGCCATGACCGTCTGTCTGGCTGTCCGGCTGGTTCGCACGATAACTTTCGAAGACGCAACCAAATGTTTTGAAATTTTGCACGAGCTAATATTTCCCCAAAACTACTTACGGTATTGCAAATGGGCTACATGGCCCGCCCCTTCTGCTACCTCCCATACAAATACAACATTACGCCCACTTTAGAATTCGAGTAATAATATCAATACACCCAACGGGATCGTACCCAAATTCTGTAGTTAGTAAAGCTATAACAGTATAAAGGAAAAAAAATTGGAAGTCTCGCCACGTCCCTTAAGGTACCTCCCATACAAATGTACCTTTCCGCCCACTTTAAAGATGGAGTAATAATATCAATAAATCCAACGCGATCGTACCCAAATTCTTTCTTTAGTAAACCTATAGCAGGATACAGTTTTGAGAAAAAAATTGGAAGTTTAGCCACGCCCCATATGGTACCTCCCATACACATCTGGTACCGCCAACTTTAGAAATCGATTAATATTATAAATAGACCTAACGCGATCTTGCCTAAATTCTGTATTTAGTAAAGTTCAAGCAGAAACAAGTTTTAGAGAAGAAATCTGGAAGTTTAGACACGCCCCTTCTGGTACCTCCCATACAAATGCGCCACTTCGCCCACTTTAAAGATGGAGAAATAATATCAATACACTCGACACGATCGTGCCCAAATTCTGAATTTAGTAAAGCTATAACAGGATAAAGTTTTGGAGAAATAATCTGAAAGTCTATACACGCCCCTTCTGGTACCTGCCATACACATGTACCACTCCGCCTACTTTAGAAATCAAGTTATAATATCAGTATAATAGAAAATTTTTTTTTACTGAGGGTGATGGTATATGTAAGTCGGGTTGCCCAACTGAAACTTTCTTACTGGTTTTGTTGTACAATTATCCCGAAAGATTAGTGATAAAGATAGTCATATATATTTACTCATAGTCATATATAATGACTCATCACTCCACAGCCCAAACGGTTATAGCTAGAACCGTGAAATTTAGAATGTAGGTTTCTTTTATGACGTAGACGCGCACTAAGAAGGGATTTTTGGAAATTCGGACTGCGAGGGGGTAAAATGGGCGTGGCACCGCCCCATACAACTGGAATTTTAAAATGGATGTATCTTTTAAGCCATAATAGGTACGAAGTCGATATTTATTACGTATATCGGTCGTATAAGAAAAAATACTTTGTTTGTAGAAAGTGGGCGGTGCCACACCCCTTTCCAAAAATAGTTATTTTGGCAAAATAAATGGACCGATTGCAATTGAATTTTCTATGTGTGATACTGTCCATGGGGCCTCTATCATAGGCTGCAAAAAAACATAATTAGACAAAGGGGCGTGGCACCGCCCACACAAACCGAAATTTCAGTCGGTCATGTATCAAGAGCCATTAGAGGTATGAAGATGAGATTTGTTACATATGTTACTGATATAAAGAGGATAACGTCTCGCAATTACGATGAAATTTTCACTGTGTAGTACTATCCGTAGGGTCTCTATCATAGGCTTCATTGAACGTACTTAAACAAAGGGGCGTGGCACCGCCCTCACAAACCAAAATTTCAATCGCTCATATTTCGCGAGCCAATAAAGGTATGAAGCTGAGATTTTCTACATATGTAAATGAAACATGGGGGATTACATCTCTCTGGGAAATGGGCAGTGCCACGCCTCTTTTTAAACAATTATTATGTCGGTCATACTAATAGAACGATTGTAATAACATTATCATAATCTATATATGATGAATTTCATATCAAAACCTATAAAAAAAGGGACATTTTGAACCCGACCCTCCCAGATTTTAATGAAATTTTGCATACAGGTATATTTTACCTACAGAAACATAACCTCATTTTTAGAAATTGCATTTTTGAAAATATGTGGGCGTGGCAAGGTATCGAAATATTTAAAAAATGACGGTAATAGGTACATTTAAACTGCAATTACTATGGAACGACTTAGCCGATTTAAAAGATCTTGGTGTCATTAGAAAGGTATATGAGTCAGCTTTCGAAAACATACACTGTAAAAATTTTATATTACACTGAAAAAATTTTTTTGCCAAAAATTAAAGTTTAAACTTAGAAAACACTTCGAAGATCAAGACTTTTTTTGCAAAAAAAAATATTTTTAGATAGGCCTATTTAATATATATAACATATCTGAAAACAAAAATGGCGTTTTTCTTAGTTTGTTTTTAAAAAAATTTTAAGTAAAGTCTCTCTTGTTAACTTCCTTATTTTTTGATATTTTTGTGTGACAAACTGCAATTACTATGGAACGACTCAGCCGATTTGAAAGATCTTGATGTCATTAGAAAGGTATATAAGTCAGCTTTCGAAAACATACACTGTAAACATTTTATATTACACTGAAAAAAAAATTTTCCCAAAAATTAAAGTTTAAACTTTGAAAACACTTCGAAGATCAAGCCTTTTTTTGCAGAAAAAAATATTTTTAGATAGGCCTATTGAATATATATAACATATCTAAAAACTAAAATGGGGTTTGTCTTAGTTTTTTTTTAAATAATTTTTAAGTAGACATCTCTTGTTAACTTCCTTATATTTTGATATCTTTGTGTGACAAAAAAGAATAAAGTAGCTAAACTTTGGAAGTTATACAGATTTTTTTTGGGTTATCTTATAGATTAAAACAAGAATCCCATTATAAATTTTTAGACACCCCCAAAGTTTAGCTACTTTATTCTTTTTTGTCACACAAAGATATCAAAATATAAGGAAGTTAACAAGAGATGTCTACTTAAAAATTATTTAAAAAAAAACTAAGACAAACCCCATTTTAGTTTTTAGATATGTTATATATATTCAATAGGCCTATCTAAAAATATTTTTTTCTGCAAAAAAAGGCTTGATCTTCGAAGTGTTTTCAAAGTTTAAACTTTAATTTTTGGGAAAATTTTTTTTTCAGTGTAATATAAAATGTTTACAGTGTATGTTTTCGAAAGCTGACTTATATACCTTTCTAATGACATCAAGATCTTTCAAATCGGCTGAGTCGTTCCATAGTAATTGCAGTTTGTCACACAAAAATATCAAAAAATAAGGAAGTTAACAAGAGAGACTTTACTTAAAATTTTTTTAAAAACAAACTAAGAAAAACGCCATTTTTGTTTTCAGATATGTTATATATATTAAATAGGCCTATCTAAAAATATTTTTTTTTGCAAAAAAAGTCTTGATCTTCGAAGTGTTTTCTAAGTTTAAACTTTAATTTTTGGAAAAAAAATTTTTTCAGTGTAATATAAAATTTTTACAGTGTATGTTTTCGAAAGCTGACTCATATACCTTTCTAATGACACCAAGATCTTTTAAATCGGCTAAGTCGTTCCATAGTAATTGCAGTTTAAATGTACCTATTACCGTCATTTTTTAAATATTTCGATACCTTGCCACGCCCACATATTTTCAAAAATGCAATTTCTAAAAATGAGGTTATGTTTCTGTAGGTAAAATATACCTGTACCCAAAATTTCATTAAAATCTGAGAGGGTCGGGTTCAATGAATATCGGTTTTGATATGAAATTCATCATATTTAAAATTGCCTACTGGCTGTAGATGTTTGTAGGATGATGAAATTTGGGGGGTTGTTCCCCTTTTCAGCTAAGAATGGATTTTTGGAAATTCATACTTTTAGGGGTAAAAATTACCTGACCAATCGGCTAATGCTATAATCAAAAGAATTGATATCGACATGCTCACTATCAAATTAGATCAAGGTTTTTTTAAATCAGATATTTCAAGGTAAAACAAATCGACGAAGAGATAGAAATGTTACTATCGCTCAGACCAAACGGCTATGTACATGGAATCAGAGAGCCGCCAGATGGGATTTTAAGAAATTCGAACATTTAGGGATTAAATGGCCGAAAAGGGATAAAACTGGTACAATCAACTAGACCAAGCGGCTAAAGCTATAATCGTATATGGGCATGCTTCCTATAGAATTAGAGGGAGTACCGGCCCATTTAAGTTGTGCGATACGAATGTCTCTTTTGAAATTAGTTCTTTTAGGGATAATAAGGTACAATCACTCAGACCAATGGGTTAAAGCAACAATCACATAAATGGTGTGTTCGTTCGTCTTATGAAGCGTTTGTCTTATGAAGCGTTTGTATTTTACGTATATTGCTTAAATTCATTAGAAGATTAATTGTAAGTACGAGTGAAGCAACGCGAGCCGGGAAAGCTAGTAAATTATAAAGTTCGAAAGTCTATTTTTGTAGAATTAGTGATTTAATCAAACAAAGTTCAAACTTCATACTTATGAGTAGGGCGACCATTTTTCAGCACGAAAAAAACGGTTTTCAGTACTTAAAACAGCATGAAAAACCCTTGAAATAAGCACGATAGCTTTTATATTCAGCATTTATAATTTTTTTATTTCTGAAAAACAAACAAAAAACAATTTCACGTCTATTAAAGAAGTAATAAAAAACAATAAGTAAATTAACAAAATTATTCGGTCGGGTATTCATACAAAGAAATAAATTTTCAAACCAAAAACAAAAAAAATTAAAGTGAGATTATACCTTGGTCAATGTCACGATTACAATTAAGCACTAAGTGCATTTTTAAATTTTCCAAGGTGAAAATTTTACGAAGTTTTGATTCAGCAGGCGAATATTTTCCGATAAACGCACTTGTTATTTTGGAATTTTTGAAAATAATATTGTTGATTTTAGTGATTTCCACAAAAAAAAATTTATGAGATATTTTTTTATAGCATGTTGAATTGATTTTATTGTTTTCAAGCTTTCATTCAATGGAAATCCGCTTGACTCAATTTTTGTGGTGGCATGCCAGATGCACTTAAAGTTATTTTTTATGAAGGAAAAGTCGGATTACAAATTTTCATTAGAAAGAACCTTTATCGCAATGCTTCAGAATCATTTTTCATAATGTATCAAAAATTTAAATAAGGGCAAAAACAGCATAAAAAAGCACAAACCTTTTAAATAAGCAAGATCGCTTGAAATCGTTAAATTAAGCAGCATCAGCAATATTCAGCATATGCTGAAAATTGGTCGCCCTACTTATGAGTAAGCTACAATTTAAATTTCATCACTTCCCTTCGATAATTGGGTCAATACATAATGACACATCATGCTAAAAATTGGCAATAAAGCCAAAGTATTTCATAAATTAGAAACACAGTAAGGAGAAAATGTTGCAGCGAGTTAAATCCTCCTGTCCAATTGCATTAAAGCACCGCAGACACGTTGCCATCTATATCCTTTATTTTATTAAAAACTACCATCGCGAATGTAGCCTTATGTGCCGAGGAGCACAGGCCAACAGATTTTTTTACGGTGCGTGTCCATATATTTTGTTGTTGTCGTGTTTGGGAGAATATTTTATGAGGCCGTTAAATGAATACTGAACTTAATTGCTTGAAGGACATGTGCTTAAAATGTTGAATTTGTTGGAACATTGTCGGCACTGCCACGTCGCAAAGCCACTTACAATATTAAACGCTTCGAAAATAGTATTACTAGGAATTTACCACTTCTGTGTACATACGCATACATACACTGACGCTTCCATGGCGATTTACTGATGCATCCATGAGGACAAATAGTTCACTCGTTGCTATTAAAAGCGTCACCTACAATTATTTAGGCTGACTCTTAATTTCAAAGAGTGAAATTTTTCGAAATCTGGACGTCATCTTAACACATATTTTTGATTATCTATAAACATCTATCCGTGGGATTAAACACGAAATCACCAACTGCAAATATTTTACAGAGTCATTTAAAGCCAAGGGGCTACAGATAACAGATAGATCGTCATGCAATCTTTTCAAACCATGGTAAATTCGGCTGATATGACCTTCAATATAAATACCCGTGTTGACCTAGGAGAGCGGGATGTTGCCTTTGCCCTTCTAAGCATAGAAAAAGTGGACCAAATTACTTTTTTGACGGACGAAGAAAGAGTCTGATCGGTTAAAACGCTGCGTAACAAAATCAAAATTAAAACCAATAAGGAAGTTTTAGTCATGAAACCCGACTTACATATACCCTCACCCTCAGTAAAAAAATACAATTTTGAAACTTAGTTAACTAAGAGAAGACATAATTTTTCGGACTTATAATTTTAGGAATATCATTATTTCACTAAAATTGCTATAAAAACATGACGGTACGAAGTGACCGAGAAAAACTCACAGTTTCTCTGTACTCCTGAAATCAAAAACTATACAACGTCCAAGGAAGTATGGAATAAACTATATAGCGCGTATTAATCGAAAGGATTAAGGAAAAGGAATGCTACGCTGTTGAAATCGCTTATTCTTCTGAAAATAAAAAACGCCGATGACACTGATGCGAAATCACACTAACGCTTTTTTTGATAGTGTGGATAATCTAAAAGAGGTGAATTGTGAAGTTTTCGAAAATTAGCTTACGACAAAATGAATCCTTAGTATATACACAAAAATTATATTTCGTATAGTTAGTACCGGAAACAAAAACTTTAACAAATACAGACTCTGTAAAAGATATTAATTAGTTATTACTACTTTAGCCTCATGCCTTGTCAGTCATCATCTTTTCCCAGATATTTGTTTTTTTTTTGTCGCACTGTGTTATTTGTAGACAAATGCGTGCGTCCGCAACGCACAAATTGGTTAAACGCTTTACTATTTTAAATATAAAATCCACCTCTCTGTTCAACAGTAACTTTTATCCATACTTCTAATGCCTTCACACTTGATATAATTCTTGTGTCCTTGAGTATGCACTCAGCTGAAACTCTATACAACTCTGTATGAAAGTTCTTTACAAGTTTTAGTTCAAGTTTCTGGTATGGAAAACAACTTCCGACATTGTACTCGGATAAGTGGCAAGAGAACAGTTTTCAGTTTAAAATCTTTTAGAAACACGCTCCGATATATGTAAGTGTAGAAACTACTGTCATGGTAACTCCCATCAATTGTTTCTACTAATTCGAACCCATGGCTGTTGCTTTTGTTGTCTCAGTTCACCAATTCCCGCACCAAAAAGCAACTCAGAGTGATTGTATTGTTGTTGTCCATTTGCATGACATAGTCTGTCACATGGTCAGGCCAATTTAGTCATTTGCGTTTGTTCTTCCATATAAATGTTGCATGCAGCAACAACAACTGGGAAAACAAAATATGCAAAACATCTGTGCCTTTTGCTTGATTTAAAATGTTGTCACTAGCCGGCAAATGTGAGAACCCAGAAAAACGCGACATAACCAAGAAGCAAGAAGATGCAATGGAACACAATGTAAAATACAAATTTAAATATTTTTTACAAAATAGACTTCTCTACCGTTTCCATACCTCCATACCTAAGGCTAACACTGTTGTTGTTCTAAGAGTCTAATATGAAAAGGAGTAAAGGCGACAACAACCACTAGGAAATATGTCTGACAACAACAGCAACAATTGAGTAAGTTGTTCCTTATATGGGATTTTTTCGAATTTCGATAAAACGTACTTCTCTATAATGAACTTCTCTATAGCAAATTTCTCTCTATTACGAATTTTTTTCATGAACACTTTTTTACCTCTCTATTACAGCTGGTGTTTTATGTACCAAAAAACATCTTCATAGCGAATTTTTTTAGCAGTCGCAAAATTCCAGTGATATTATGCGCACACAAAGAACATTTATGGAATCAAAAAATTATGCCTCGAATGAAAAATTTTCCTTCCTCCATAGATGTGAAGATTTTGTCAATGAAAATTTACAATTTTAATGCAAACGAGAATAATATTGTTTTTTCATATTGAATATGTTTCAAAGTTTACATAAATCTGTATGCATCGAAATAGCAACTAAATAAAAAAGCTAGTGTTTATGTATACAACCAAAAAATCTGTAGTTTCTCTATTCGAACTTCTCTATAACGTAGAAATCGGTGATCTCCAGTGACTACATTATAGAGAAGTTCAACTGTAGGTAAAATTAACGAGCTCTACCTTACGACAACAGCAGCAGCAGTAGGGACATTTTTACGACATCAAGCTCTACCTTTCGTATGTCACACAGTGATACAATGGTTCTGCAAATCATGCACAATCGTTAGTGTCTCCAAAATTATGAAGATTGCTTAAAGGATTTTCCCTGAGGTACCTGTATTCAGAGTATTACTGTTGTCATTTTCAAATTTGCAGGCGTTGAGTGGATATTTGTGAGAGCCAATATTTCAGAAGCGATTGCAACTTCATAATACTTTTTTTCATAATTCGGTTTGAAATATATCCTGAATCGTAGAAAAGCGAACAAATATTTTTTCGCCGACCTTTTTGGCAAAATGTTGGAATTTTTTTCACGTAACTCAATCAGGATCATATGTAGTAAGTGAGAAGTTGAAATTTATGCGTCGCCTGCTTTTAATAGGTTCCTCAATATATGGCAACAGATCACCGGCTGTAGTGCTTTGTTTGCAGCATGTCACACTCCTTAACCCAACCTAACGTAATCCCTCTATTAAATAATTTATAGGACAGCAATTTATTGTGAACATAATTAACTTAACATTTGCGCCTTATCAATATTATCCCTTTGGGATAATATTTAAAAAATATATTAATCAATATTATGATTCATTTGAAGAAGTACCTAAATAAGCGAACTCAATTGCAGTTAGTCCAACCATATTCTTAGTTTTTAATCCAAAAACTGGCAATGAAATCCTGTTCCAGAAAAAAGTAACTTAAGATAACAACTAAAACAAACGGATTCCAATTTTGTGTAAATAATCGCCTTGCTTAACTCATATTTCTAATTATCATACCAATTTGCCAAGGGAACGAGTGGAGAAAAAATGGCTCTGCGACAACAATTCCATCTAAGCACTAAAGTAGGTCAAGGAAAGGAACAACACCAATTCAACTGCTCTAAGTAATGCGCTTTTTGCCTTAACTGTAACTCTCTGTAGTTGTCATTGCTGGTGTTTATTAAATGTTGCTGTTTTCTGCTCCTGGTGTTTGCTCTCCGTTATATGTATCGGTGGTCCCCTTGTACTGCAGATATACACAACCGTAGTACGAGAACTCTATACCCATTGCCGTTGTTGTCCTACGATGATAAATTAATAAAATTCTCATTTAAAATGTTGTATGAGGAGGAACTGAGGCAACAGGAAAACACATGCAAAAATTCAAAAAACAAACGAAATGAGCGCAGCAACAGAAAGTTTGTTTGGTGTAACTTTTAGTTTCTTTTGTCAATGTGTCTGTGCCGACTTTTCCGAGTATCACCACCCCATGCTGAACCGCAGCAGCAACCAAAGGTACTTGTATTTATTTTATGCTTTTGTTTTCTCTTAGCGTTTTTCTGTGTTGTTGTTTTTTGATTGTTGTTGCATGAACATATTTTCTTTTCACTTTTAGTCTCAAAGCCATCGATGACGCTATAGCACAAAGGGAAAGTCATAATGTACAAGTCATTCCATTTGTAACTGTCGGCAGTTAGGCAATGATAGAATATTGTGTTTGTTGTTTCAGGCAACGTTACAAATAAAATGAATGTTCATCTTCAAAATGTAATCTAATGTTGATCATGAGAAAGTCAATGAGGGTCCGTTAGTTCTTTACATTTGCTATAAATGTTCTACACTTTATTCATTTATTGATACGGTGCACAGTGGGCCCGATTGAAAAAAAAACACATCCATAGCAGCACTGTTTCTAACTTATATATAGTATCAACTATACAAAATTCAAAATTGTACATTTTTCATCGATTTTCTTAATGTTTTAGTAATAACTCGGTCATTTGATGAAAAATAAAATTTTGGAAAATACCACTAAATTTAGAACACTTCCATTAAGCCTTTTAGAAATGCTGACTTTTCAAATTTAAAATTGATTTTTCAATATTTTCCCAAAAGCGTGCTAAAATTCATTAAGTATTTTTTTATTTTTCCAACATTTTTCTAAAGGCAACAATTTGAGAATTCTGATCATTTGAAATTTTTGAGAAATTCTTAAAAATTCTTAAAAATTCTCGGAAATTTTTTTTTAAAATTTTTTCCTTTCAATGTTTGGCAAAAATCAACTGCAATTTTTTTTTTATATATTTTTTTAATTTTTTTGGTAGATTGAAATGTTTTAGGCTGAAGTGCAGAATATGGGGCGAAAGCTCGATTAAAAAAAAATATGCCATTGTCTTCGTCTTGGTCCTTAAACATCGGAATGGTAGGTCAAAGTTGGCGCTCAGGCCCATGTGGCCCGGGGGGTCAAAAAAGAGGCCCCTTTCGGTTCTATGATGACCCCCCAGGTAGGTTCCTACGGATCTCCTGGACCGAGTTAGAGCCATTTGAATTTTCGGGATATACCAAAAAAAAATAATTTTTAAAAAATTCGCGCTATTTTAAAAAACAAATAATTTTTTAAAGGGATATATTTTTTAAAATATTTTTCAAATTTTTCTTCATTTTTCCCACTTTTATCCTTTTTTTAATCAATTTTCTTCTTTCAAATATTTCTCTTTGGACTTATTCTTAAATTTTTTTAAATATTTCTTGAAATTTTCCTTCCAAAACCTTAAAAAATTCAAAACAATTTAAAATTTTCACACATTTTTGATGACATTTAATTTTTCTATTGAATTTTTCAATTCATTTCCTTCAATTATTCTAATTTTCCATGATTTTTTCCCCATTTTTTTTAATTTTTTACGGAGTATTTCAATAAAAATATTTTTTTAAAAAAAAATCGCGCGGTTTTTAGATTTTCTATTTTTTTTAGAATTTTTCAATTTATTTCCTTAACTTTTTCCATGATTTTTTCACATTTTTTCAATTTTTTTTTGGTATATCCCGGAAATTTAAATGGCTCTAACTCGTCCAGGAGACCCGTAGGAACTTTAAAATAACATCGTTGGATCCGTCTCGAAAATATCTTTCATTTGAGTACCCACACATGGGGTCATCATAGAACCCAAGGGGCCCCTTTTTTTGGCCCCCCGGGCCTTAGCGCCAACTTTTACCTAGATTTTCGTGTTTTGGGGCGTATTTGGAGGGGTGGCATTTTTTGTTTTTTGGGCTCCCGCCCCATATTCTGGACTTTTGCCATGTTTTAAAATAAACGCCATAAAAATAGATCGTAGGCACAAATGAGATCAAAAGCGCTTTTTATGAAAAGAATAGTACAATTTTTTCATTAGAAAAATATCCTTTTTTCTCATATTTTTGCAATTTTTGGTCTATTTGATGCTTTTTTTGCTCTGGTTTAGATCTACAACTTTGCCGAAGACAAAAAGAAAAAATTCCGAACGGTTTATGAAATATGGACTCCGTAAAAATGGTCAAAAAATCGTGTTGGGGTGAAAATATTGGAGTATCCATAAAAACATGTTTTGTTGCGGTGGGGCCAAGTCCTTTGGGGATATTTATAGTTTCGGTATATACAATGGCACCAATTTATGTGTTGCACTGTGTATTTTTTTTTGAACACAGTTTCATAGAACTGTGTGGCAATGTAGCCCATATGCATTCCCGTAAGTAGTTTTAGGAAATATAAACCCATGCAAAGTTTCAAAATAATTCGGGTCGTATAAAATTATATATACACCCTCATACCCTTTAAGACAGTTTCTTTTGAAGAAACGAGCGAAGTAAGCGATATTGCAAAAACGAATGAGAAAACAAATGGTTTACAATTTTCGTAACTGTATCAACGAAAAATTGTTGGCAAAAGAAATGTTATTTACATTCATAAAATCTTGTCAACCTGCAAATCTATCTTCTTTAAAAAATATATAATATAAAAAATATATATAAATATATATTGACAAACCAAGATGAGCAACAAAGAAATCAGTTTCGTGTTGACGTATAAGCTTTGCTTCAAAATTTTGTATCATTTTAAGCACATACAGCAATTACTGCGCTGTAGAGCATGACATGTCAGATCAGTGACTGGTACAGTTGGATCTTTGTTTTCGAGAACAAAGATCGCTTGCTTAGCGCATAGGCTGGCATTATTATTTTTGTTTACGGCGAAGCCAAGGTAGACGAAATCATTTACCACTTCAAAGTTATAGTTCTCAACGTTCACGCATTCTTTGTTCGTTGTTCTCAATGTTTGAAAAGGCCGCAGTAATGTCCCGCAATCTGAACCATGAGCATCTTCTCTTCCTCCCTTCCAGGGCAGCAGTCATATATTTCATCCAGGCGCCTATAGAGTGCATCTTTTAAGCCCTGATCTTTGTCTTCCGTCGGGGCGTGTACAATAGACCGTATAACCTTTCAGGCACAAAAAAAAAGTTCTCCGTACACCAGCGTATATAAAGCATTGTTCCAAGGACATTTAAAAAAAAATTTTGGAGTCGCCTTTTTAGTTTTGTTCGTTATATCTTCCACATTAACAGTCCGATCTTAAAGCTTGATATAAGCTTGATTTCTTGTCTCAGGGAGGCCAATATTTTTGCTCTTACGTCCATTGACCTCATTTCCTACCACCGTAATGTGACACCATAATGTTAGAAATTTATAGCTCGCGAAAAATCATAAAACTTTTGCGAAAATAGTATTTCGACAATTACAGCACAACTATTTAAATAATGCTTTTATAAATTCATTGTTCAAGATCGTAGGGGTCACCTTTTTAAATTTGTCATAGCTTCAGTATTTACATTCAGATATTAAAGTATGATATATCGATGTGTATATTATACCGTTACATCTCTCTCTTACTTTATTTTGACAGTGATATTCTGTGTACCAGTGCAATAACTGTTACCATAATACGTGTTACGTCTATACTTTTTTAAAATAATTAATTGGGTTTTGTTTATTTTAAATATAAAACGTTAAAAAAAAAAAAACTAAAAAATATCTTTTAATATCAGTGAATTCCACAACACTAAATTGCCGACGAAGCGCGATGTAACTCTGACCGAAACCGAAAGCTGGGTGCTATTAAACAAGAAGTTTTTAGAAGTGTTAGTCTTTTGTGGCAGCACTCAGGAGTTCCAATTATATCTGCAACAGCGGTTCGTAAACGTTTGGATAAGCTTTTGGATGATTATTATAAAATTGTTAAATATCCATTAAAGTACAATGAAAACCAGTAAAGAAATTTCAGTCAGATAAACTGACTGATAAATACCATCATCCAATATAAGATAATAGCAGTCTTTAGCTATTGAAATCAATTTAATAAAAACCAGTAAGAATGTTTCAGTCGGGCAACCCGATTTCCGCATACTCTCAACCTTAGTAAAACAACAAATTTTCTATTCTATTGATATTATTACTCGATCTCTAAAGTGGGCGGTGTGGTACATTTGTACTGGAGGTACCATAAGGGGCGTGGCTAGACTTCCAGTTTTTGTCTCCAAAACTTTGTCCTGTTATAGCTTAACAAAATACAGAATTTGGCGTGGCTAGAGTTCCCGTTTTCTTCTCCAAAACTTTACCCTGCATAACAATTTACTAAATACAGATTTTGGGCACGATTGCGTTAGGTCTTTTAATTATATTAATCGGTTTATAAAGTGGGCAGTACCAGATGGGTGTGGGAGTTATTAGATGGGGCGTGCCTCGACTTCCAGTTTTTTCTCCAATACTGTATTCTGCTATAGCTTTACCAAATAAAGAATTTGGATACGATAGCGTTGTATTTATTGATATTTTTACTCCATCTTTAAAGTGGGCGGAAAGGTACATTTGTGTGGGAGGTACAAGAAGGGGCGTGGCTAGACTTCCAATTGTTATCTCAAAAACTTTATCCTGTTAAAGCATTTCTAAATAAAGAATTTGGGTACGATCACGTTGGATTTATTGATATTATTACTCCATCTCCATAGTGGGCGGAAAGGTACATTTGTATGGGAGGTACCAGAAGGGGAGTGGCTAGACTTCTAATTTTTACTCCAAAACTTTATCCTGTTAAAGCATTTCTAAATAAAGAATTTGGGTACGATCACTTTGGATTTATTGATATTATTACTCCATCTCCATAGTGGGCGGAAAGGTACATTTGTATGGGAGGTACCAGAAGGGGCGTGGCTAGACTTCTATTTTTTTTTCCAAAACTTTATCCTGTTATAGATATACTAAATACAGATTTGGGTACGATCCCGTTGGGTGTATTGATATTATTACTCGATTTCTAACGCCAAAAGTTGTTGTGAGTAAAGAACATATCACTATTGTGAAGGAGCCAGAGTCCAAATTCATTGGCTTCTCTACGCCCATTGTCAGCACTGCTGGGGGAATCCAAGTAAATAAATAAAAATCAATTCCCAAATATGTATACTATATTTTATATGAGATTACTTCCAATAAAGTTAATAAATAAATAATTTTTAAATGTCGCAGTCAAAAACACTAGTACTTTGTTTTTAATTTGAAACGTTTGTAGTTTTTTGTAAATTTAGCATAAAGTAACCGTATTCCAATATTTTAAAATTATTGAGATTACCTAGTATGTATAATATTATATTAACATTCTTTAGAAACGGTAATGACCACATTCTAAATAAAATTCATGGGGGGATGTAATATTTGGTTATGGTTAAACTTAAATAATTTAACAATAGTTTTAAAATGCAATGCTAGCTTTTTGTTAAATGGAGTTGATCAATTTGGCAAGTGAAGCATACATTAGGGAATGTATTATATATTATTAATATACATGTTTATTTATACATACAATTATGTTCCCGTTAACTTATTTTCTCTATTTTCGACTTACGTACCTAGGGTACTCAAAATTCGTCCTTACCGTTTTTGCGGCACATTTCTACTATTTAGGCTCAGTTGACAGAATTTTATTCATCCTTTTTGTGTCATGGTAACCGAATTGTTAATTTGATTTTATTCTTTCTTTGTCTTCTTCTTTAATATCAGTACTATGGGTTTTTTATTCCTTAAATTATGGTTCTTCGCAGTTTCATTTTGGGAAACCAATTGAAAGTGTAAACTTTCTAAAAGAGACAATGTGATTTCTATGTGCGGTAAAATTGTGTAAAAATTGTTTACCACGACGTTTTCTCTTAATCAAACCCAATTTATTTTGTTGACCCAATTACGATCTGACATTTGAATTCTATAGAAATAAACTTAAATAAATGATAATAATGAAATTGAAATAGACAAGGAAACAAACATAAATTATAAGATTTAATAAGTTTAAAGGACATCAAATTGTATGTATCACATGGTTATAAATTTGAAGCGCATCAGAGCAAGATATTTAAATATGTATTTGAAAACAAAAAACTTTAAATTTGAATACAATTAAATCTCATTTATATACTATTAAATTCGAAATTTTGGAAATTATAGCTGGCATTTAATTTCTATTCCAAATTTCCAAGTAAGATATGTTTTTACGATTGTATGTACAGAAATTCTAGATGTTACTTACGCTCCCTTTATGAGCTGACTTGAGGCTGGTATTGAGATCAATGTTTCATACGAAATACGTAAGTTGAACGTTTTTGTAACTATGGTCCCAACAATTATTAAAAAAAAAAAATAATATGATTAGATGCATAAGAAAGTATGCTTAAATTATCATTACATGATAATAAAGCACAAAATGATCACAAGTAGGAATTATTGAAAGTTGTAAATAAAACAAGTAATAGTACAAGTAATAAAACAAGTCTAGTAAACCAACTTACATATACCCTCACCCTCAGTAAAAACGTAAAATTTTCTTTACAAAATACAGAATTTGTACACTGTCGCGTTGCGTATATTGTTATTATAGTCAGTTTCATAAGTGGTCGGAATGGTACATTTGTATGGGAGGTACCAGAAGGGGCGTGTCTAGACTTCCAATTTTTTCCCCGAAACTCTAGCTTGTAGCTTAACAAAATACAGAATTTGGCTACGTTCGCGTTGGGTGTATTGATATTATTACTCGATTTTTAAAGTGGGCGGAGTGGTACATTTGTATGAAAGGTACAAGGGGCTTGGCTAGACTTTGAATTTTTTCTCAAAAACTTTATCCTGTTATAGCTTTACGAAATGCAGAATTTGAGCACGATGGCGTTGGTTATATTGATATTATTACTTGATTTCTAAAGTTTGTATGGGAGGTACCAGGAGGGTCGTGGCAATGTAGCCAAGTCTCAAAACAATTAGTTACGTCATTCAAAAGTTATCGTGCGTACCGGCCGGACAGACAGACGGACATGGCTCAAATGATTTAAAAAGTCATGAATCGACCCCTTCTATGTGGTACGCTTTTAGGTCGTATCAAATAATATATACCCTCCTACCCATAGGGGTATTATTTATAAATATGAACTATGAACTTACTTAAAATGATAGAATTTTAACGTACTAGACTCAAATTCTAAGGAGCTCCAACAACTGGCAGTGTGATGTAGTCAATTTTTATTTATATGTAAAATATGTCAACTTGTATAGGAGGTACCAGAAGGGGTCAACCCATGTCTCCCATTTTCAATCTTAAGTCTGAGTGTGCGCTGACATTGTGAAAACTTTGATGGAGTCAGCGAACATGCTAAAACGACATGCCTGTAAAAGTTTGGCAAGATTAGGAAACTAGCGAATTGTTAATATCCTCCATCATTTCGTTTATAAGTTATGGGAGAAATATTTTTTTTCCAATAATGGGTCAATTTGCGTTGCAGGTAATAGAAGGGCGAAAATACCCGCCAACTATTCGTAGAAGTATTATAACTGGAAAATCCCTAAGGGGTGTTGTATAAATAAGATGAAGGCATCATCATCGTCCGTATTTGTCTGATTCTATCAGTGGGGTTAGATTATGTAGAAGAATAGGTAAAAGAATTGAGTATATTTAAAAACCTGTTAATTTGTCCAAGATATACTTTAACATTATAGGTCCATCGAAAGTTTTTCGATATCCGTATTGTGTATAATGCTGCAATTGCATATTTCAATATAATTTAAATGTTTTCTACACCTAAGAAACTGCTCTTCATTTATGTTCAATGTAAATTAGTTCGACATGGTTTTTATCTGATCCTGTGTTTATTAAAAACTTAAGTTCATTATCTGACTTCCTTTTTAAATTGAAATTCGACATTTAGACTAAAATGTTTATACCATCTGTATTTTAATAATCAATATTCTTATCCGCAGTTTTTGTTTCTTTATCATACAGCACTCTGACCATGCAAGTTCTGTCATCACAGCTACAGATTGAGATATGACAATATCGTTGAACATTCAACAATATATAAAATTATTAATTTGAAAAATTGCTAAAACTCCTGTTGGATATATTTAGATTATATTAAATATTACAATAAATGTCCACTTATAAAAAGCACCACGAACACAGACAATTAAACCAAAATCGCAAACCTCATTTGTTGCAAGCCCACTCCACTTAATCTGCACGTATATTTTTTGTAAATAAAAGCTGACACATTTATATTCACCTCTCACACCTTGACGCATCTACGTCTGAGCCGTGATAATCCTAACAAATTGCCCTGAGGCTGTAGTCTTATCACCGACACCTCTATTGCCCTTTTGACCTCCTGTCATTAAAGTTGACAAATTATAGAAAATTAACAGTATTTATTATATCCCCCTTATTGGTCTTTAACATGACCATGAGCGGAATCCCCTAAAATCATGGAGCAACGGAAATGAGAATGCGAAAACGACAACGACATCGGGAATGAAGTGAATTGATGGAGAGGCATCATCAGGCTGGGAGGTCCTTGTGCAGATGAATCAGCCAAATTTTGTGTCCTGTAAACACAAAACAAAGTGATGAAAAACAAAACAAAAAACTTAACGTAACGTAAAGTATGAGTCAACAAAACGTAGTACAACGATGGGGACATGAACTTGGACAACAGTGAAACCCAAACATCAGCATGATTCAACACTGTCAGCCACCCCCCCGATCATTCCCTCGGGCGTACTAAATGTCTAGAGCAAGTATCAATCTTATTGGCCCTATTTTTTAACAAAAAATAAATCCCATACCCCTCCCCCCTACTTTTGCAATATCGGACAACAACGGTAGAGACCAATGTTTGTTTGACCGGAGATTTAGAGGATATTACGAATGTGTACAATTGAAAAATATATTTGCTCCAGTCATGGTGCTGGGGAGGGCACTGAAAC
The DNA here is from genome assembly GCA_964034835.1 of Muscina levida. NCBI lineage: Eukaryota > Metazoa > Arthropoda > Insecta > Diptera > Muscidae > Muscina > Muscina levida. Next base: position 79,098,754 of record OZ035881.1, read on the forward strand.
GTGAGGCCAGTTAACAAATTATCACACCGTTTATCTAGTTAAGGGCATCCAACACATTTCCCAATTAAATTTGGATGGAAAAAATATGCGGTGATTTTACGTAGACAATTATCTAATCAATTGTTGCAACACTGAGGCGTTATGGGATCAATTAAATGCTTAACGAAAAGTAACCGAACTCTGGTTGTAGTAATCTATGGAATTTTTTAATTGCGATAAAAAGAATAAATCCCAGCGATAAACAATGTAATAAAATATTACAAACTAGCTGGCCCGGCAGACTTCGTCCTGCCTCCAAATTTCTGTAAAATATGTTGAGTGTAGTTGAAATCTAATAACGATTGGTTTATTTATTTGACTTCTAAAATATTTAAATTTAAAGGGCGAGGTTTTCCCGGACAAATTCTATTCTTTATATATCTTAAAGATTATTATATATTATTATGAGAATTGCAAAAACGGATCAGCAGTGTCGTCCATGATGTGATGAAAACTAACTTATTGATAGGTTATATATTCTAAAACCACATTTTTAAGCCGATTGACTGACATATAACTTTCTGCGTTCGTGTACTGGGTGATTGTACCTTTTTATCCTAAGGAGTACGAATTTCCAAAAATGCCTTCATTAGGCTCAGCAACCCCATTAATCGTATGGTCTGGGTGATATCAACAGTTATTCCTATTTTCGTTATTGTCCCCTAAAATTTCGAAATGGGAAAAACCACTTTGTGAAGCTCTCCAATTCTGTAGGAAGTGCGCCATTATAAATGTTAGTGATTCTTCTTGAAGCCTTTTTGCGGTCTGGGTGACCATTTACAGCCAATCACCAACTTTCACTGAAATTTTGGGACAATTGGGGCCAACCGTTTTCACAATTAGTGGTGACATCAAAATGTACATCTTTTTTATATATAAAGACTTCTGAATAGCTATGATGTTAAAAAACGTAACTAAATGACATTCCAAAAATTAAGTGTATCATAAGCTAAACACCGGCAACTGGTTCCAAACATACGTTCACAATTTTCTCATGCCAAAAATATCATATATTTTAAGTTTAAGTAAAATCGGACAATCAATATTCAAAATTTTCTCATGCCAAAAAAATCATATATTTTTAGTTTAAGTAAAATCAGACAATCGATATAAAATTTCGGGTCCATATATATAAAAAAAATTCTCATAATATAACAAATATACATTCTAAATTTCTGTCAAATTGTTTAATTCGTTAAAATTTTCATTATCATTCCAACCTAAAGACACCTACCGGGTCAATTTATACAAAAAAAATTTTCTCAAGGTTCCACAAACATAAATACTAAATTTCAGTTAAATTGGCACATGCATTCAAATTTTCGATGTAAATCCACCCTAGCGCCATCTACCGGGTCCATTTGTACATACGATTTTTTCTAATGATCAAACAAACATAGATTCTGAATTTCAGTTAAATTGGCCCATTCGTTAAAATTTTGATTGTAAACCGACCCCAGCGCCACCTACCGGGTCCGTTTGTACATAAAATGTTTTCTCATGATCAAACGAATATCCATTCTAAATTTCAGTTGAATTGGTACATGCATTCAAATTTTCGATATTAATCCACCCTAACGCCACCTGGATTTGACACAAACAATCTACGGAAAATTTCGAATCGAATAAAAAAAAATCAGCCAAATCGCTCCAGCCGTTCTCAAGTGATGGTATTACATACGTGGACCATTTCATTTTTATATATATAGATTTCGGCTTAAACTAGTGTACATTTTTATAAGTGGTCAATCCCAGATCTTAATACAGTAAACTACGGATAAGTGCACATCGCATAAATGCAAAAACCGCATAAGTGCACTGGAACTTGAAGCCATTAGCTTTTTTTTATTCTTTTACGTACAGAAATACACGGATAAGTGCAACACGCATAAATGCAAAAACCGGATAAATGCACAACTTTTGCTAACCTGAAAGTACTTTTTTAGTACAACTTTGCATGCATAAATGCAAATCTCTCATACTACATAAATGTAGATTATGATTTAGAGAAACTGGAGAAAAAAATATATAAGGTTGGAACAGAAAACACGGTTCAAAAAAAGATTTCAGACTTTTTCAGCACACGTGGTTTAGGTGAGTCGAATTAAGTGCAATTTAATATGTAATTTGCAAAAAACAATGGTGCAAACAATGATTACAATGATTCATTAACAGCTCTTATTTTGGCACATAACTGAATATTTTTAATTTTTTTGTATGAAATATAAAAACACTAAAACAATGAAATATTTTGATTTTTTTTAACTTAAACTGAACAGTCTTTAAAACTTATAAAAAAAGAGCACAATAAGTTTCGATTTGTATTGAACTTTATTTGCTGAATAAATAGATTGATTATACCGTGCAACACCAAGAAAACATCGGTGTTCTCACTAAATTTTCTTATGGTATCACGATTACAAAAAAAATTCGACATTTTTTTATGTTACATTGGTTTTAAAATAATTGTTTATTAATAACTAGCCGACCCGACGAATATCGTCTTGCCTCAATTTACATCCTCAGATTAACTCGTGAGTAATAATAAATCACATGTAGTTCAAATTTCAATATAATTCATTTGAATGGAATTGAAATCAGTAGAGAGTGATATGCTAAACAATGTTTTTAAATTTGTTTTCCAGCGCAAAAACAAAGAACGAAGATGATTATTCAAAACGCGAAAAGGCAACGTGCAGCTGATCGTGCGAAAAACAGGAAAATTTGATATTAATCCCACAAACTTCTAACGATTGGCCTTGCGATTTATTGATTGTCAGTTGCAAAAGTTAATAGAACGGGGAACTTGAGTGGATGATCAGTTCGAATAATCGGAATTCGAGATATAAAGACTTCCTCTCCTTTGAATTTGCCCTTGATGATCATCCGTTGAATCACATTTTTTATCAGTTTCTTGACGGACAACCGTGTACCGTAGCACAATTTTGGTTGATTCAGATTCCACTTTATGATTATGATCGATCCCACCTTCAGTTGTAAATTATGGCACATCAAGCGAGTTTAAAAATTCCGGAGTTGGTCGCTACATTCTCGTCGGTCACGCAGTAAGCGGATTTGTACCAATGCAATTCTCCAGCGATTTGACCTTGAAAAATGAAATTCAAGTTATCGACATCCTTATTCTTCGCTGCTAGTATTGCCCAATCATTAATCCAATCGAGATTTTTCTAATTTTGCGCAATGCCGGGGAACGCTGTGGTGATGAGTTCCTACTTCGACGATGTGAACTGGCAAGTATTTACAGGGATCGATATGCCTTCAGTCGAATCATAAACAGGAATTTGGTCATAGCCAAGCGCCAGATGCCGATGGGAGGTGCTGTAATGCGACTCTCATGTTCGTTGTTAATTTCAACTTCTTGACATTGACGTTAATTTCAAGCATGCTTTGAGTAAATCGGCAGAATAGGATTTTGTTATGACGAGAATCTCCGGGGAGTAATATCATAGCCCACCGAATCGTCTGGAATCACCTCGTAAATCCTTCATTGTTTGAACAATAACTCGTTTATGCGGCATCGTGTATCCAGAAGTTGATTTTACATTCTAGCATGAATATCGCTGTCGCCGAATTCTTGGTCATTGTGAGCTTTGGTTTGTCAAACGTGAGAAGATTTATGCAGTTCGAATGTCATGGCAACAATGCTGGATGATGCAGCGGCCAACGAAATTCCAAATCTTGTCGGAATTGTTGCCAGAATCGACGAAAGAATGTCTTGCCTATCCGGAAGAAATTGCCTCCCATTCCATCGTCAACAACTATCATCAGCGAATCGTACAAGTTCTTCTGCTCGGCATTCAACAGCCGCACATTTGTTTGAACTCTTTCGGTCAGCTCATCTCGATTATAGTTTTGCTCCCGTTCCATTTCACGATGAAATGCATCGAACGATATGGCGCTGGCATATCCAACGTCGACAGCAGATTATCGCACATGTCTTCGATCAGAACTAACTCTTCGTTGCGCTTTTGGTCGTTAATTTCAAGAAAAAATTCGAAGGTGTTCCGCATACTCTATGCAAAAAGACGTCAGCCATCTCGAACTTGTATTTGTCCCACAATGCGTTCGGCACATTATCCACAGTACGCAAGGAATTGAAGGATAACGAAGATAGAAGCATAGACCTCGAGAAGATGAACTGTGTGTTGCCTGACTAATTATTGCACGACGTTTATATCATCTTAGGTTTGATAGTCTAGTAGGAGGCATTAGTCAAGAAAATAACTCTCCCTTAATATTAACTAAGTTGTTACGGAATGAATGCCCGCAATCCAGAATGGTAACATAATTTTTTACACGAAAATTCATTTTTTAAAAATGATCGCATTGATATACGACTATCGGGCATCAGTGTAATAATACGGAAAACTCGAAACAATTGTAGCAAGAACAATTGCAAATTTGCTCAATACAAAATGACAAAGGTCATAAGGGCGATATATGAGGCTGTGGCGTTAGAGTATACAAAACCGAAACCGGCAAACCGGTATTTTTTGTTTAAAACCGTCAGCCGGTTTTTACAAAATATCGTTTTTCGAATAAGCAGTTTAACCGGTTTTTTGAGGTCGGTTTATTCGATGACGTTTTTTTTTTTAATATGAAAATCACAGCATGAAAACAGTTTTCTTAAAATATTTATAAAGAAAGTTTTTTTTTTAATAAAAAATTTTAGAAATACAAATGGATGTACTTTTCCCTTTAGTACCTTTAATTAAATCTTTGTATAACAAAAAAATACTTGTATACATATTAGGAATCATGTTTAAAACCAAATATTCTAAAATATAGCAGTATACATTAAATACAGAGATTTTTATAAACTTTTGAATTTCAAGGAGTTTACATAAATAATTGCAGATAACTTAATTATTATACTCAATATAAAATTGCCCAAATTTGTTTGTTAATTGTCCGAATTAAAAAGCTGGATCCATGTTGTCCAATAACACAGTGCAACACATTTTTGGGGACGGAATAATTCCTTTACAGAAAAGTACAATTTCGGGATGGCCGATAAGCCCTAAGTCTTACTTTTGAGCAGCATTTTTGTAGAAGTTTTAAATGTTGTAAAGTCACATTTAAAGCTCCTTTTCTGACGTTTCTATAAGAAATTACCAAAAGAACATCTAAGTAGTGCAGATAGAAGGTTTCAATGTTTCACTAAGAAATCCTTGTTAAATTTTATTGAATACATCAGATATCGAAGATGCACTAAAACAATAAGAAACATAGGAACTCGGACTTTTTTAGGTCGCTGTTTACACAGTGCTTTGAAAACAGACAAAATGAGTAGTAAAAGTATTTCAAACTCTATTTTTGGTTAATCTGAAAATTTCGCAGGGCCATAAAAAAGTTCGACCTAGGTCTAATCTGTGCTCCTGGAATTTTCAATTCTCACTAAAGGCTTTAATTCCGCAAAGAGATTATTTCGCCCTCATACAAGCCCTCTTTTCTGTTATTTTCTGAGCGCCTATGAGTTATATTTTATTACAACATAAAATCTACTTTAAGCTTCCACGTGAAAATTACCCAGATGTGTGATGTACTTAAAATGAACTTTAAAATGAAGGATGCCCATAAGACTCCATAGAGAAACCATCACGCAGAAGTGTGGAAGATGGAAGCGTATAAATAATTTTATGAATGACTATCTATTTATATAAAATGGAATGTGTGTTTGTTTATTTATTTGTTGGTTTATTTGTTTGTTTGTACCTTATAGGAGAACAAACCCTTTAGACCGATATTCCTGAAATTTTCACAGCATTTAACTGGGACCTTGGCATGACTTATAGGGTAACTGTTATGCACGGACTTTGAAAAAAAGTTTAAAAATTTCTATTTCAGAAGGACTTTCTGAATATTTTGATAATAAAGATCGAAAGTACTATCACAACAATATCACGTGACATACGTCCGATCGACGAAGAATGCTTCGTTTACGCACAGTGGAACAAACTGTTATGCACGGACTTTGAAAAAAAGTTAAAAAATTTCTATTTCAGAAGGTCTTTCTGAATATTTTGATAACACAGATCGAAAGTACTATCAAAACACTATCAAGTGACATAAATCCGATTGACGAAGAATTCTTCGTTTAGGCACAGTGGGACAAACTGTTATGCATGGACTTTGAAAAAAAGTTCAAAAATTTATATTTCAGAAGGTCGCTCTGAATATTTTGTTACTACAGATCGAAAGTACTATCAAAACATTATCACTTGACATAAGTCCAATCGACGAAGAATGCTTCGTTTACGCACAGTGGGCCAAACTGTAATGCACGGAGTTTGAAAAAAAGTTTTAAAATTTCTATTTCAGAAGGCCTTTCTGAATATTTTGATAATATAGATCTAAAGCATAGCTTGGGAATAATGATTAGAAATCCTAATGATTAGCAATTGGATTAGAAATTTTTATTGTGTTGAAAAATTGATTAATTATGATTAGTTAGCCATTTTAGACGATTACTATTTGATTAGATTAGAAATAATCAAAAATCTAATCACAATTAGTGACGATTAGCATTTGTAATCAAATCTAATCAAAACTAATCAAAAAAATAATTGATTAGATTTCTTGATTATTTTTGATTAGATTTGATTAGATCAACTATTTTTTACTATTTTTGTGAAAAGAAAATATTTATTTATCACATTGTTGCTATATTTACATAATGTATCAGCTTTTGAATATTGCATAAAATTGCATACGGTGCACCCTGTTCTTTAAATAAACTGGTTCACTTTGATGTTGTGTTATTATTAATGTTAATTTTCAACGTGTTTTGTGGAAGTACAAGTATAATTTTTTTGTTAACTTAATATTGAAAGTAAAATCTTCGTCCTAATGGATCCAATTGTTTTCGAAGACCATGACTTCTCCGCCGACGATGATGTATGTGATCCAAATTAATACCGAACATAGTTTCGGAGAGCGAGACGGTAGTGAGTGCTAAAAGAATATTCAAAAACTGTTACATTATGTAAATAAAGCGACAAATGTGATAAATAAATATTTTCTTTTCACATAAATAGTTAAAAATAGTTGATCTAATCGAATCTAATCGAATCTAATCAAAAATAATCAAGAAATCTAATCAATTATTTTTTTGATTAGTTTTGATTAGATTTGATTACAAATGCTAATCGTCACTAATTGTGATTAGATTTTTGATTATTTCTAATCAAATCAATTAGTAATCTGAAATTTTTATCAAAATTCAATTCTAATGATTAGATTATTTTATTTCTCTAATCGTAATGATTTCTAATTCTAATCGAAATTCCCAAGCTATGATCTAAAGTACTTTCGTAGCACTATCACGTGACATAAATCCGAATGTGACATGTATTGCTCATAGTCTCCATCGATTGTGTGAATGTATTTGGAATTTATATGAAAACGTAAATATAACTATTGCTAATGTTGCTAATTATTTTTAAAAGCTCAATTTAATAGTAAAAAAATGAATAAAATTATATCAAAAAGCGTTGGCTTGGAAAGTATTTTTAAAGAATTGTGGGGATCTGCACCAACAACACGATCAAAATACGAAGTAAAGGAAATACTATCCCTTAAATTCGCTCCAATTACATATGTAGATGTCGAATGATCATTCTCAATGTACAAACACATTTTACGTTGTAATAGACAAAATTTTTTGTTCGTTAATTTATCTCAATATTTTGTAGTTTATTGCAACAACAATCTCAAATAAGATGCTCAACATACAAAAACACCGTGATACTTATGAAACATGGTTTAAGATTTTTGTTACTTTAAAGTTAAATAAATACATGTGATATTTTTTAATTGTTCCTTAAATAATAATACATAAATATTTATTTCTAATTTGTTTTACTTACTCAACATTTGTGTATGTAAATTTACCAAAAATACTTACAAAGTCTGAATTTAAAATAATATTGTTTTTTTTTTTAAATTTTAAGCTGTTTAAATAAAACTATTTCTAATTCATTTGAAAAAAATTGTGTGACTTTAATTTTTTAGAGCATGTTTTTGTTGATTTTAAGGACATATTTTTCCATTTTTCAGGTCATATTTTATGCGCATAAAACACGATTTTTAGGGCATATTTCCGGTTGCCCTGGTTATTAGCCTTAAATAAAATTTTAGGCAGGACAACGTCTGCCGGGTCAGCTAGTATTAAATAAAAACCAAACTTTTTTGTGAGATAAACTAAACAATAGGTTATTTTTAACATTTCTAAATTAAATTGGTAATAATAGTAATACTTTTTCTTATTTTTGTGCACAATAAAAAAACCCGAATGAAACCGGGTTGCCCGGTCTTTTCTTAATTAAATAAAGTAAATTTCAATTAAAACCGAAACCGGTTTTCCGAAAATGTCGAATGTTTGTATACTCTATGTGACATTGATCGCGCCATTGTTAATCGTTAACTATTATTTAACTCGTTAACTTCTCCGACCAAAATTTACTTCAAAACATCTTTTATCTTACTGATTTTCACAATTATCCGAAATTTTCCACCTTAAGATCGTTCAAAATCATCAAATCATGCGAAAACTGCAAATTTCGAATTTCAAATTTTTCTCGTTCTTCCTGAATTTTCCACAAAGAATTTTATAGTTTTCCATTCGAAAAGCAATTTCATAATAATTGCACACAAAGTTCTATACAAAAAAAAATCAATTGTTGATTTTTCCGAATTTCCCGACTTTTCCAGAGTATTTTCCCAAAATTTTCTTTCGTAAAAACCAGGCAATTACGAACAACTGAAACAAATTTGAACAAAATTGGCCTAGCCGTTGTTAATTGATGAATTACTATACATTTATTTACACCATTTTTATATATATGACTCAAAGATATACTGCAAACTATCTCTCGCCAACATCGAGGGGCTGGCAATGAAACAAAAAGGAGACAGGAATCGAACCATGGACCCCCCGCAAGAGAGTCGCGTGTTTTAACTATCCGCTCTGATTCATTGAAAGATGGAAAATATGACCTTTAAATTTCCAAAATATATAACGAATATAAAGCAAATTCGTTTATGTGAAAACTCCATATACCATATTATGTATAAATTTTTTTTATAAATATATATATATATGTCTCAATAACTTTGAAGCTAGGACGAAGTGTTCCGGTGCAGATAGTTGATATATATAAATATATACGATTATAAATATATTTACACATCAATCAAGTTTTTCAGTATTATTCATTTGACATTTTCATTATGGCATTTAACTTCTTAAATCTTGGATACCTTCAAACCCAGTAGCAAAAGTTATAATAAAAGTATATACCACTTTCCTTACAAATTCGCCACCAACAACAACATCAGCTGAGAAATCTTATTATTTGTGATCTGCGACATTATCCCCAGAACATGTTGGAAAATTGAATTTCTTCCTATTAAGTTTTCTTTTCCTTGCTGCCGGCTGACATGTAATCAGACTTGGCGGTTGCTGTTGCTGCTTATCCCCTTGTAAGGAGCAGGAACAGAAGGACTCAGATTCCACTGCAAGGCTACTTCTTCGCTACACGATGCTTTGCGATGTGATGCGATGGATGACGGGCATATGTGGTGTAAGTCATAGAGCAGACTGTGGTTTTTTTTCTTCTTTTTTCGGCAGTACGAAAATTATCTCTTAAAGTTGTCCCTGTCTGTCCCTTGCATTACATATGTGCATAGTTAGTTTATCGCTAAGTACTTGTCTTTCAATGTCGAGCAGCATCGTTTGAAACTGTATGATGGTGCAGCAGCATCATCAGGAGCCGGCTAAAAAGTTGTATGGCAAGCGCATAAGTTCGCAATCATCTTGTTGGATTCATGTCTTCATTTTCAACATTTCCGGTTAAAAGTGGGGGGTTGGGACATCAACGACGACCTCCTCATCAAAATAACTACCACGAATAACAAACAACGTCGTAGTTTTTATTACGATTTAAAATATGAAGCCAAAACAAGAGGAGTAATATCTTATTGCAGGTTAGTGTTGGCGTACAGTAACCTCTAAAAGATTGTAGCGAATTATGTGTGTGGGTGTGTGTCAAAATAAATGAAAACACACTACACAAGACAAGTTTTAAGACGAGTATGATACATTTATCAAACAGTTGCACTAGGCTAGTGTTGTTAACGCGGATGCAGCTGCAGCGAAGTTTGTTCATAAAGCTTGCTATAGAAATGTTAGATATTTAATATTGATAACGAAACTGGGCGAAAAAAAATTTTTTTTTTACAAAATCCACTTATCAACCCTATCTCCTTTGATTTATTAGAGGGTGGTAAAATTAACAGATATTTAAATATTGAGTTTTTTTACAAACAAAAATGCACAAATGTGAAAGATCGGATGTGAACAGTTGAAGCCTTCTGGTGGCCAATTGGTGGCGCACCAATTGTGCTACAAGACGAAATCCAAAAACCTGTTATGTTAATCAATGCATTGAATTTTTTATATTGCATAGTAAATTCAGTTTGATTTTGTATAACTAATTGGTCATCTACACCTGATCATATAATTATTCATTGCGGTCTGAAGGGTTGAAGTCGGGATCGCCTCAATTATTATTTTAGCCCATATTTTAGCTACCCGTTACAGGTGTAATTTAATCATAATTTCTGGATCACTCATTATGGCCTTATTAAGGCCTAATCAAGAAAGGTTTGATATCTCAATTTTTTGCCGAGATATGGCTTAGGCTAGTTTCTACCCCTTGGCCGTTTCATATACTTAATTTGTATAATTTCAGACTAATTTAACTTAGCGGATATATTTCGCATATAAAACCTTTCACATGTTATGATATAATAAATGTTTTTAAAGTCATGAGTCTGTCGTGAGACTAAGCTGGGGTAGAAAACTACCCATTAAGGCCAAAATGGGTTATTAGACTACTTCAATTTAGCCAAATTCCCTGTTTTCGTTTTACACATCTCTTGATTGACATAACCCCATAAAAAGTTGTTTGGCGTCGTAAGGCCAATTGACCTTTGGGGCCAGCGGAAGTTAATTTGTTTGGGAATTTTCGTGTAGTCGCTACATCCTCTTTAAACCAAATGCTGTTGAAACGTATACGTCTTCGGCGCAGTTCTTGGGTAAAATATATTTAAATAACGGTCCCAATTAACAGTTTATGTTATACCGTTATATTCATAGAAGTATGGCACCCTAATGCACGTAGACTGCGCACCACTCAGTGACTCGGCCTGGGTACAGTTGCGCTTCATGGAGTATTTCTGGATTAGATTTACTCCATACACCGCAATTTTGGTTGCTTACATTACTGTTAAGATCAAAATGTGCCTCATCAAACATTAGCACTTTGTATAGAAACAAGTTTAAATTATCATGAGGTATAGTTACTTTGTAATGACCGTCTTAAAACTTAAACTTAATTTCACTTTAGAATAAGGTATGGGATAGCTTCTCGCGTTGTTGTGAATCAACAAGCTTTCTATTTTAGATTCAAGAATGCGAACGTCACTATTTGAGATGCTTTTACTAGACATGCCGATTGACTCGACACTATTTTGCGAAGTTGCGGTCGATAACATCGAGATGGCCGGCAATAAAAGAAAAATGTAGATGACTGGAGCCGGAAATAGAATTACGCATCTTCCGCATGGTAGTCGCGTGTGCTACCACTATGCCACGGTCGGTCCCTGTAATGACCATTAGGGCTATAACCAAATTTTGGCCCTAGCGCCATGCGATGGAGAGAGTTATGTTATTTACGAAAAACTGAATTTCAGGTCATTTTGGAATAAAAACCTCACCCACATAAACGATTTTGTAAAATCTGACAAAGAAGAAAAGTAAATCCAAAATTCAAACTTTTTACCAATTTGTATTACTTTTTTTCTAACAACACAACGGATTCTTTCCCCCTTACCGCTCATTTTAAATAGAGATTCGAAAAAAAAATATTTGTGTTTTTTTGATAAATAAATACAAAAAAATAAAAAATCTGATTTCCAAACTTTACCGCGTTTTGTGGGTGAACTTTTTTGACAACTGCGGGAACGTAATGCAATTTTTTACATAATTGTGAATGGCCTATTCGACTATGCTAGGGCCATTTTGATATGTAAAAAAGTTATAGCATCAATGATCATCTGGTAACTTTAAATTGCGACGATAAGTTTCCAGTCCAGTTTCCAGTCGATGCTACAGCCGCGATTGTATTTTGAACCCAAACAGTTTCGACAAACATCTTTACCCTCCTGACAATAACCCATGTACTAACTCCCACATATCCTAACGATTCATTTTAATAAATCTAAATCGATGGATTTAAATGTTTTTTTTTAAACATATTTAGCTTTGAAGGAAAAAAAGGAAAAAGAAAAAAGGTACGAAAAATCGGTTGAGTTACTCGAAACTCAAGATTTTGGAGGTGTTTGGGAAATTTCAAAAAATGATTCTCGTTGTACTCAGCAGTACCTACCAGAAAAAGAAACATATTGTAGTTGAAAAATTTATCAACCTTCTGGTAAATTTCATCAGTTAGCGGCAAGTCAAGTGAGTTGATCGGTACCCATTAAATGTCTGTATCACATCAAATATTGGAATAAATCAATTTTTTTACAAAAATATCGAAAATGTTTTTAAATATTGCACAGTTTAATGATATGGGAATACAATTTATTTAGTTCTTTATAATAATATACATAGTTTAAAATAATTTCATGTAGTTTTTAATGGCTATGACTTCAAAAAATACGACTTTCCTTTAAAATTCGACAAACGAAGAGTCTATACGTCATTCACAATATGGATCGTAATTGAAATTACAATGTTTTTACTTGATTTTGATATATTTTTATTACTGTTTTTCTGTATTCATTGCAAAAAGATAAATTTCCAAATTTGTTCCTAAACAGAATTCCACGTTTCAGTTTGATATCAGCTACGAAAATAATTTAGAATATTACGAATTAAAATTTTATAAAGGCTTTTAGGGCTTAAAAATATATAGGCCATGGGAAATATTAAGAAATGATGTATCACTTTTTCGTGACCGTTAAAACGCGATGAAGTCTTCAATTGTAGTTTTTTCATTTGAGTAAAACAAATGCATTTAATTAAAATGTACAAAAATACTAAATCATATTATTTTATTGATATAAATCAAATTCTATTTGCGATGCAAAACCAACGTGATATTATAGCGGTATATCTCGATTTTTTTAAATGAATTGAAATTAATGTTTTCAGCAAATAGGCATTATGAAATCGCAGTATTTTTCCGTTATTTTGCGTTATATAAAAATAGTATGACTTACCACGAAAAATAATACCAACACTTTTGTTTAGTTTATTTATATACTGATATACTTTATATGCATATAAATATCTGAGTACACAAACAATTAGACCGCGAGCAAGGGACAATTTTCGTCAATCATTTTCTCCCGGACGAAAACTTGTTAAACGCTAAATGATCGTCAGCTGGTGACCTAAAGGGTCAACTGTAGCACAATGAAAAGGTTGAAAAATTCACGGTAGTAATATCACAATTTTTCAAGTATTGTTCTGATCATTTTGAAATGTTCTAGACATTTGTTAAAGCTTTAAGAATTTTGCATCCAGAGGCACCCTGTGTCAACACACTTGGCGATACAGGGTGTCAATGTTGACCACTTTGGTGCTACTGAAACTTTCAAAGCATAGTACTTTTACTATTATAGATCGATTACAAAGATGTTTAATTTTTAAAAATTTCCTATGTAAGACAAACAAAAAATACGTGTTGCAGAATATCCTTTAACATTATTAAGATATTCTCTATCAAAGTTTAAAAATGTACACTTTTCATCCACTTTCTTCTGTGTTTTATTGATAACTCGGCCATTTGAGAGAAACTAATATATCTGAAGCCACCACTGAATTGGGTACACTTTCATAAACACTTCAAACACCTGAGCAGTAGCACTTCATCAATCACGTAAATATCCTATTAATTAATATTATAAATGTGAATGTCTGTCTGTTTGTTTGTTTGTTTGTTTGTTGCTCAATCACGCCTAAACGGCTGAACCGATTTCAATGAAATTTGGAAGACAGTTAGTGTACTATATGGAAATTAGTATAGGCTATATATTTTGTAATTTTTTACCCTATGGGCGGAGTGGGCGTGGCAAAACTTTTTTTTAGAGCTAGAGAGATAAAATTTGATACCCAGACAGTACTCGACAACACGAATATGAATATGCAAACGAAATTTAAATTTTGGACCCAATGGGCGGAGTGGGCGTGGCAAAACATTTTTTAGAGCTAGAGATATAAAATTTGATACCCAGATAGTACTCGACAACACGAATATGAATATGCTGACGAAATTGTTATTTTGGACCAGTTGGCGGAGTGGGCGTGGCAAAACTTTTTTTAGAGCTAGAGATATAAAATTTGATACCCAGATAGTACTCAACAACGCGAATATGAAGATTCAGACGAAATTTTATTTTTGGATCCGATGGGCATAGTGGGTGTGGCAAAAAATATTTTTAGAGCTAGAGAGATAAAATTTGATACACAGATAGTGCTCGGCAACATGAGGGGAGTGTGGAAAAACTGTGTTTTAGCACTAGAGAAATCAAATTTGGTACATAGATAGTATTCGGCTACACGAATATGAATATGCTGACGAAATTTAAATTTTGTATCAGTTGGCGGAGAGGGCGTGACCAAACGGTATTTTAGCTCCACAGAAATAAAATTCGGTATACAAATAGTACTCGACGATACGAATATGAATATACAGACGGAATTTAAATATTCGATCAGTGAGCGAGTGTGCGAAGGGGGCGTGGCAAAACAGTATTTTAGTCCTCGAGGGATAAAATTAAATACACAGATAGCATTCGACAACACGAATATAAATATGCAAACAAATTTTGAATTTTGGGTCAGTAGGAGGAGTGGACGGGGCAAAACTGTATTTAAGCCCTCGAGAGATAAAATTAAGCACCCAGATAGTACACTACAACACGAATATGAATATGTAGACGATATTTTAATTTTCCATTATTGGGGGAAGGTGGCGTGGCAAAACTGTATTTTAGTCCTAGAGACATAAAATTACATATACAGGTAGTATTCGACTACACGAATATAAATATGCAAACGAAATTAATTTTTTGGATCGGTGGGCGGAGTGGGCGTGGAAAACTGTATTTTAGCCTTAGAGACACATAGATAGTACATGACAACACGAATATGAATATGTAGATGGCATTTTGGACCAGTGGGCGGAGGGAGCGTGACAAAACTGTTTTAGTCCTAGAGCGATAATATTTGCTATACAGATAATAACAATTTATTGAGTGTACTAAAAGTACATTTATTGTACCAAAAAGTACAATTTAGTGTACCAAAAAGAGCTTTTATTGTACAAAAAAGTACAATTATTGTTAAAAAAAAACATTTAAGGTATCAAAGAGTACCTTACTGGTACCAAAAAGTAGATTTTATTGTATTGAAAGATACTTTTATTGTGCACAAAAAGAAAAATTAATCACAGAGTACCTTAATTGTACCAAAAAATACTTTAAATTTACTAATAATTACTATTATTGCATCAAAAAGTTTTTTAATTGTGTCAAAAATGATGTTTACTGTGTCAAAGAGTACTTTTATTTCTGTCAATAAGTACTGTAATTGAAGCAAAGAGCAAGAATTAAAGAATTGTGTCAGTCAATTTTATGGATTATTTACACTGCGTCGATTTATTTTGTCAAAAATTTTGGCAATAAGTCGTCAGAAAAAGTTTGTCGAAAAAATTTAAAGGGAAATACTGACAATGATGCCAGTACTTTAAATGAGCCAGGAATATATACATGTTTTTAGGGCTATATAAGGTAATATTTGTATACAGATAGTAATTGGTGCTATAGATATGAATTTCCTGACGTACGTTTTAATATCGGTTAGGGGGACGTTGTTAGTTTGATCAGGTTAAGGAGTAAGTTAAGTTAATTGTGTCAAAAATGATGTTTACTGTATCAAAAAGTACTTTTATTTCCGTCAAAAAGTACTGTTATTGAAGCAAAGAGCAAGAATTGAAGAATTGTGTCAATAAATTTTATGGACTATTTACACTGCGTCAATTTATTTTGTAAAAAATTGTGGCAATAATCGTCAGAAAAAGTTTGTCGAAAAAATTTTAAGAGAAATACTGACAATGATGTCAGTACTATAAATGAGCCATGAATATATACATGTTTTTAGGGCTATATAAGGTAATATTTGTATACAGATAGTAATTGGTGCTATAGATATGAATTTGCTGACGTATGTTTTAATATCAGTTAGGGGGACGTTGTTAGTTTGGTCAGGTTAAGGAGTCACTTGGGATAACGAATAGTTTACAGAGCGTACAAGAACGACGCTTAAGCTTAGCCCTTTAAGTAGGCATGCCAAACATATTATAGGTATTCAACAATTAAGCAATAGCGAAGCATTGCCGGGTCCACTAGTTTTTATATATATAGAAGAAAACCCCAAAACGAAAACGAAACAACCCCCAATATTTGGGAATAATACCCAATGATGAAAATGAAATAACCCCCAATGAAATAAACCCCATCAGCAACAAAAATGAAATTATGCCCAAAATTCATAAAATAGTCAGTTTCACCAAGTATTTTATGAAGTCAATATAGACCAACAGCAATGTCGCGAAATTATTGAAATGAATCGTGTGAATCGTATATCGTTGTAGCCCTGCTCTATTTTTGCAGTTCGGAAGACAATTTGCCTTTTACGCTTGGCCTTTACACAACCACCTCCACTGTTCAAAAGCAAATCAAACTCTCTGCTTTTATTGAATTCTTCCTTCTGAAGAACTCTTACAAATATAAAAAATGTCCATTCTTAGATATCATTCTCAAAATGAAAAAATGCTCGTAACATTTTGTTGATTTTCTATCCGTCAATATGGACACAAATGGAAATGTCTGTAAATATTCAAAGATATTGTAATATATTCACAGGCTTAAAGTTTTCTTGTAAAAGGCCTATCTATATATATAAAAATAAGTTGCATTGTGTTAGAAATTGATGTTCTCTGGAATGCGTAGACCGATTTTGTATCTGAAAAACTTCATATGAAAGGTGACGTTAATACCAAGGTTTATATGTATAAACGGTCTTTGTATGTGCATTGGTTCTTGAGTTATAGCACTGCATTCATTTCGAAACATGTATGTGTGTGTGTGTGTGTGGGGATGTGTGTATTGTTGTAACGTATGGGTTCGAAAACGGCTGGACCGATTTTGATGAAATTTTCAGGGAATCTTCCGAATAACCTCGCAAGTAACATAGGCTAAACATTGTTTGAATTTTTCCACATTTAGGGGGTGAAAATAGCAAAAGGGATAAAAACTCCCCTTTCCTATATATATATGTTTGTATGTTTGCAACGTATGGACTCGAAAACGGCTGTGCCGATTTTGATGAAATTTTCAGAGCATCTTCAGAATAACCCCGCGTATAACATAGGCAATACATTGTTTGGAGTTTTCCACATTTAGGGAATAGAAATTGGCAATTCGTTGCTATTCCATTTTACTCAAACCATTCATTTAATTTATATACTTAGCTATTGTAAATCACATCTTCGGGGATCTATGAAATAAACGGCTTTTCTAATAGATCGATTGATACGAAAATGTTACCAAGTGGTACTGTTGACCTGTTGATAGTCCCAGGGTATATTTGGTTGTGGGGCGTTGGATAAAGGGGCGTGGCACCGCCCATTCAACTTGAAAATTAAAAGGGCTATATCTCATGAACTATCAGATTTGTCACATATGTTGTTGTTGCAGTATGAATTACAGTAAATGTGGAAATGGGTTGTTCCACACCCTTTTTAAAACAAACGGTAAAAACTGTCAAAATTCCACAGTATATTTTTTTTGTTCGCAAAAATCGTAACCAAAATCGGAATCTACGATGAATTTAAAGAAAATTTCACCAAAAAACTTTGTGTCTTAAAGCAATTCCTAGCTCGCGTTAGAAAGCATGAAGATTTCAAATAAAGATTTTTTTGTTTTTGAATGAGCACAAACCGAAAACTTCAGATATATATTTTCTGAGACCTTCTGCGTAAAACTGACTTCCCTACAAACTAAATAAGGTATTACAGAAGCAAATCTATGTATTTGTTAAAAAGTTATGGCCTCTGAGAGTTGCCATACAGAAATTAAGTTTTTAAAAATCATTTTTCAGAATATTGGGCGGGATCCCAATAAAAAAATCAAAAATATACTATTCTTTTCGACTTGGTCTCCAAACATCGGAATGGTAGGTAAAAATTAGAGCCGGGCCCATTGGTCTGAAGTAACTGAATAATTGCTCATTGCTAAAAAAATATCTCTACCTGAGGGTGCATATAATGAAGTGAAGTTGAGGTGCAGCTAATAGAAGCCATCGACGCTGTAGACGTTAGTGTGACAGGGGACTCGAATTTATCGAACCAACGTCTTTCTTAGCAACTCGGTCTCTGCAAATGCTGAGGAAAGATCTTGGCCCACATTCATATAAAATCCAATTGGTAGAAGAACTAGAGCCAGTGGGCGGTCAATTGATTTTTTTTATTTATCATGTCATTGCACATTATTTAAAGGAGAAATGGTTCCAACACGACGGTGTAACATGCCATACAACGCGTGAGACCATCACTTTGTTAAGCCAAACGTTGGTGACCGATGTATCTCAAAAAATGGTAATACGAGTTCAATACAAAAATAGTATTCCGGATTATTCTTGATCCGTGTGAGAAGAAGACATGACAAAAGGAGTTTTTATGGCTAAAGGCATGAAGCTTCAAACGGAATTTTCATTTGCGGTCAATAGGAGAAGGCATAACAAAAATGTTTTTTTTATGACCAAAGAGATAGTTAGCATACAGATGGTTCATGCTACTACGGATCTAAATAAATAATTTTGATCTTTAGAGGAATGTCTGTAACCGATTTTTGGAAGAAGTGGTTTTTCGCCCTACATACAGAAAAAACTTAATCTACATGCCGGCACTAAAGGTATGACTTTGCTGATGAACTTTTTATTAGCATTTACAACAATAAAACTTCATTGGTTAACTTTAATGTTAAGGAGTTACTTTAAATAAGTTACATAACTAAATAAACTCAATATATTATTGTCAAGCTTAAGTACCGTTTTCAAAGTACTTTGTAGACCTAAATGTGAAATATATTACAAGTTAATACGCAATAGCGAAGCATTGCCGGGCCCACTAGTTTTTATATAATTATAAAATTATAAGCCCCAAAAAACAACAGCTTTAAGAATGAAATAACCCCCGAATAAAAAATGAAATAACACCCAAATTATACACGCTATGAAACAAGACCCAATTTTAAAAATTTGTTGGGTGTTATTTCACTGGAGATTATTTCATAATTTAAAAAACCCAAATGAGGAATGAAATAATTCGCAAAAAATAATGAAAAACGGCCCAAAAAATTTGGAGTTATTTCATATGATATAACACCCAATAATGTATGAAAAAAATGTGGGAAATATTTCATTTCTCTCTTGGGCGTTATTTCATTGGGGGGCTTTTCGTGGAGCCTTAATTTGGACCTTACTCGAGTTAGGCCATTAAGGTTTGTGGTATGCATTTAAAGTATATTAGTATATAAATAAACTAAACAATATTTTTGGTTTTATTTTTTGTGGTAAGAGTTACTTTTTTTTATATTACGCGAAATAATGACAAAATATCGTGTTTTCATAATCCCTATTTGCTGAAAACATCCAAATAGAATTTACTCCCAAATAGAATTTTTTTTTATGTCAATAAAATAAATTATTTAGTGTTTTTATACATTCCAATTAAATTAAGTGTTTTTTACTTCAATGTGAAAACTACAATCATAACGGTAACGAACAAGTAATATATCATTTCTTAATATTTTGCAATAAGCTATTTGCAAAAAATTCAAAAACCTAACCCTAATATCCAGAGCAGATATTTTTAAGCCCTAAAAGCCTTCATAAAATTTCAATTCGTAATATGATCTAAATTATTTTCATAGTTGAAATCAAACTAAAATTTGGAATTCTCTTTATGAACGAATTTGAGAATTTATCTTTTTGTTTTCCGAAAAAATTGTAAAATAAACCTTAGTACGCAAAATCGATGCAACAAGCATTTAAACTATTTAAATTGCAAAATAAGCCGAAAACCTCAGCAGTAAGCTCTTCTAAGCAAATATCCGTTCTGCTAGTAATACATATATTTTGCGTTACGAATACTTAACAAATATATGAATATTAAGTATTCGCTTGATTTAAGTTCCATTTGAGTAAATTTTATGTTAAAGGTTATTAAATTTTTATACCATCACCCCCAGGGATGAGGATATATATCATATGATACGAAAAAAAGTGTATCGCATTAAAAAAGACGAGTTAGACCCCACGTGTCTATAGACTAAATTCGTTTCAGGACTTTTTAAGATGATTGAGCTATGTCCGTCTGTCTGGCTGGCTGGTGAGCAGGATAACTCGAGTAATCCCTAACGGATCCATATCAAAATTTACCAGTATTAATAGTATGATTTATTAGAATATTACTTATTATAATCACAATTTTATTGTGAAAATATCATGAAAAAATAGCCTTTTTTCCCACATTTTTAAAATTTTCATGCACTAGATGCAATATTTTTGGGTCGGTCTATTTGAGACTTTTTTTGCTCTGGTTTAGATCTACAACTTTGCCGAAGACGAAAAGAAAAAATTCCGACAAGTTTATGAAATATGGACTCCCTAAAAATGGTAAAAAAAATCGTATTGGGGTGAAAATATTGGAGTATCCATAAAAAAATGTTTCGATGTAATAGGGCCAAATCCTTTGGGGATTTTTTTAGTCTCGGTATATACTTCAAAAATATCTGGGTACAAAGGCGGCACCAATTTATGTGTTGCACTGTGTTATAAATGCATTAATTTACTTCTCACAGGTTTTCTTTATTTATTCATTTTGAAGAATATAATTTTAAGATTATTATTAACTAGTGGACCCGGCAATGCTTCGCTATTGCTTAATTGTTGAATACCTATAATATGTTTGGCATGCCTACTTAAAGGGCTAAGCTTAAGCGTCGTTCTTGTACGCTCTGTAAACTATTCGTTATCCCAAGTGACTCCTTAACCTGACCAAACTAACAACGTCCCCCTAACTGATATTAAAACATACGTCAGCAAATTCATATCTATAGCACCAATTACTATCTGTATACAAATATTACCTTCAGTACTGTTTGTGCAGTGAGCCGATCAAGACGTTTCTCTCGTAAACGGTATAGACCCCCGTGCATAAAATTTAAAAGCAAGCAAGTGTTACAAAAGTGTAAATCGAACAACAACAATCATTTATAAACTCACAAAATTTCCAAACGCGTTGCGTCTGATTCTTGTGAGGATGATCTATACTCACAAAAAAGACTAAAATAATGAAAAACAAAAAACAGTATGTAAATACAAATGTGAACCATGACAAAATGAGTTCACGCAAAAATTATTTTACACCACTCCAAGCTCTGTGTGACGAAGAAATCGATTCCGACGAAGAAGTCGCTTCTCCTGAAAAGCCTAAGAAGGTCGTAGTTCCTCCAATAAAGATATTGACCCATGATATTGCCACCATTCGCAGCATATTAGAATCATACAAAGTCACCGGCTTTTTAGTGCAAAAAATTTCCATTGGCGTGAAGATAATATGCAGTAGCAGTGAGGTCCACGACCTTGTGAAAGTCATCTTAACAGAAAAAAATTACCAATTCTACACTCATCAACGTCCAGAGGACAGACATTTCAAAGTTGTTTTCCTCGGTTTAGACAACAAGACAGCAGAAGAAGTTAAAACTGAGCTCACTTTTCTTAACTACAAATGCGTTGATGTCAAACAAATTTCAAAAAAATATGATTATTTCGTTGAAACTTTGTTTATAATTTCTTTCGAACGTGGATCTGTCAGGCTAGACGAGCTGCGCCGCAATGTTCGGTCTCTTTTCCTCACGATTGTTCGTTGGGAGCATCAACGAAAAGAGAAAAACAAACTAGTTCAATGCCGAAATTGCCAAATCTTTGGTCATGGTGAGAGTGGTTGTAACATCAAGACGAAGTGTGCAAACTGCGCTGGATCGCATAAAACTATCAACTGCACTGCAACTGCGGCTCACGATGTATCCACTATAAGGTGGTGGCATTATTACAACAACAGCACAACAACTGCAACAAACTCATGTTTTCGAGTCATAGCCTGTCAAAATTTCGGCAGCAAATATATGCATTTGACAGCTTATGACACAATAAAAAAATATGTGCTCAAATCAGCTGACATGTTAACACCACCTTATAATTGATACATCTTGCTGCGGCTGTACGCTGTGCAAACTGCAATGGTTCGCACAAATCAACAGAAACGAAGTGTCCAAATCGATTAATGTACTTGAACATTCAAGAGTCAATTAAGAACAAAAATAGCAAAACACACAAAGTAACACATCAACGCAATCCACCTGCGAGGGCTTCATTTGTATACAACGAAGATCATTTCCCAGCAGTATCGTCAACATACCAAAATAAGCCTAACATGCTCTCTTATTCTCAGGCAACCCAAAGAACAATAACAAACAATAACACACGTAGCGGCAACTGCAATCTATTCACTGAAAGCGAAATCACGCAGTTAACACTAGATGTTGTGGAACAACTTAGTTCGTGTACTACCAAAGCTGAACAATTTAATGTAGTTACTAAATTAGCTATTAAATATTTGTATTCCGTATAATGAACACAAAATTGAAAATAATCTTTTGGAATTGTCGAAGTATCCGAAACAAGTCTATTGAACTTTTTGATTTTTTAATACAAAATATTGATATTTGTCTTCTTTCAGAAACTTGGCTCAAGTGTGGAGATAAGTTAGCAAATAGTAATTTCTACTGTGTACGTAATGACAGAAGAACAGTTACGGGAGGTGGTGTAGCCTTACTCATAAAAAAATCTATCAAATTTAAAGTATTTAAAGATTGAAAATGTGGGAATAGAGCTTCTTTCATCTACTAATTCGAAGTTTCGAATTTTCAGCATTTATTTTCCCGGCGGACGTATCACAGGCAGCAAGCGCTCTCAATTTAAAAGAGATTTAAGAAAATTATTCAACGCCAATGATAGGTACCTATATTGTGGCGATTTCAACAGTAGGTACAGAAATTGGGGCTGTACCAGAGCAAACGCCTGGGGAAACATTTTACACGATTTTACTTCATTTTTTCCAATAACAATCTGTTACCCGTCTGACCACACTTATGTGCCATCAAATTCACAACATGCATGCTCTACCTTAGACCTTGCATTAACAAATTCTCCAGAATTCCTTTCCAGTCTGAAAGCTCTAAATGACTTAGACTCAGATCACTTACCCGTTCAATTTGAATTAAACATGGACTGCATTACTCAAGAAAGTCTAGTCTATGATTATAAAAAAGCTGATTGGGGACTATTCAAAACTTATTTAAGAGGTGTGTTTGCCAATTTATCGACGAACGCAACAGACGTCGACAATAGAAGTA
Organism: Muscina levida; assembly: GCA_964034835.1. Lineage (NCBI taxonomy): Eukaryota > Metazoa > Arthropoda > Insecta > Diptera > Muscidae > Muscina > Muscina levida. The sequence goes on from OZ035881.1 coordinate 79,122,427, forward strand.
CTATCGACAACAATATTGAACTTTTTAATACACATGTACTCAATGCTTTAGAGTATGCTGTACCAAAAAAAGTTTTCAGGGCGAACAATTATTTAAAACTTTCCAACGACATAATCAATTTGATAAAAATACGAAATTTTTACCGAAGGCAATGGTCACGTTACAGGCAAGACTTTGACAAGTATTTATTCCAACTTTTTTCTCAAAATATCCGTGAGTCAATTCTCCGTTTTAGAAACCAACAATGGAATCACACGTTAAGCAAGCTAGACAAAGGCAGCAAGCCCTTTTGGAATATAAGCAAAATTATAAAGAAAAAGAACCAACATATTCCGACGCTTTCAGACTGTAATAATAGGGTACTTCATTCAAACGCTGATAAAGCTGAGGAATTGGCAAAGTTTTTCGGCAACAGCCACAAGATTTCTGATAACTTAGGTACATCAGCACACAACCTTGTTGTTAGCGATGTTGTTAACCGATTTTTAGCGACTGATGTCGTTACTGAAAATTTGCATTCAGTCAACTGCGATTATGTCAGCACAGTTATCAAGCTTCTTAGTACAGGAAAATCGGCTGGAGCAGACAAAATAAAAAACTTTATGTTAAAACAACTTCCCTTCGAAGGCATAAAGTTTCTCACATATATTTTTAACTCATGTATAAAACTACAATATTTCCCCGCCATTTGGAAAGAAGCCAAAGTGGTTGCAATTCCTAAGCCATCTAAACCAACTAACAAACTGGAAAGCTACAGACCTATAAGCCTACTTAGCTGCGTTAGCAAAGTATTCGAGAAAATCATCAAGGCACAGATCTGGGATGTCATTGATGAAAAAGGAATACTTCCAAACGAGCAGTTTGGGTTCCGACCGCTTCATAGCACCACTCATCAAATCAAGCGAATATGTAATTCTGTCCAGGACAGTTTTGCAAACAAAAAATCCACCGCTTTAGTGCTTTTAGATATTGAAAAAGCTTTCGACACGGTTTGGCATGACGGACTTGTATTCAAGTTGATTAGATTTGGTTTTCCACCACACTTAATTAAAATCATTAAAAGTTTTCTAAACGCAAGATCATTCCGCGTTTTCGTTAACAACTGCGGTTCCAATACCCAGGATGTGCCAGCCGGTGTCCCTCAAGGCTCGGTGTTGGGTCCTATCTTATTCTGCATTTTTTGCTCTGATTTACCGAAACATCCGGGTTGTGAGTATGCTATGTTCGCTGATGACACAGGAATATACTTTTCACATGATAATGGAAATGCAATTGTTAACACTTTGCAATGCGCTCTTGACCTGCTCTAGGCATATTGTATGAAATGGAAAATTAAACTGAACGCCGGGAAAACGCAAGCCATATTCTTTACAAGGAAAAGAAGGCCATGTAGTTTACCATCTAGTAGCCTTAGGATACTGGACACGGAAGTGGAATGGAGTTCCAATGTGAAGTATTTGGGAGTTCTTCTCGATAAAAAACTCACCTTCAAAGAACATATCCTCCATGTGAAGGAGAAAGTATCTTTGGCAACGAAAATTCTGTATCCCCTGATAAACAGAAAATCGGATTTAAGTAAAGAAAATAAATTAATTATAATGAAGGTTGTTTTTCAAGCTCTAATGCTGTATGCGTGCCCTGTTTGGGGTTTTTGCGCAAAAACACACATTCAGGGACTTCAAGTTGCTCAAAATAAAACTCTGAAAATGATGCTAAACCACCCGAGGCACTACTCCACAGCAACACTTCACACTGAGTCCAATATTTCTCTTATTAAGAACCGTATAGACACTATTAACAATAATTTCAAAAACAATTGTTTAACATCAAATAATAGCCTAATAAACAGGCTCTATGTATAGTTAAGTTAGTATAAGTTAGTATAAGCATATGTTCTAGTCAATCTTGTATACATTTCATATATGGGTTTTTCTGTAGCTTTTCCCATGTAACACCCTATACTTTTAAGTACTAATGCAACTTATTTGATCTCCTTATTCATACTACTATTATTGTTTTAAGGCAAAGCCATATTCATAACTGAAATTGTTTATATTAAATGAATGAAATTATGCTACAATAAATGAAATGAAATGAATATTACCTTATATAGCCCTAAAAACATGTATATATTCATGGCTCATTTATAGTACTGACATCATTGTCAGTATTTCTCTTAAAATTTTTTCGACAAACTTTTTCTATCGACTTATTGCCAAAATTTTTTACAAAATAAATTGACGCAGTGTAAATAGTCCATAAAATTTATTGACACAATTCTTCAATTCTTGCTCTTTGCTTCAATAACAGTACTTTTTGACGGAAATAAAAGTACTTTTTGATACAGTAAACATCATTTTTGACACAATTAACTTAACTTACTCCTTAACCTGATCAAACTAACAACGTCCCCCTAACCGATATTAAAACGTACGTCAGCAAATCCATATCTATAGCACCAATTACTATCTGTATACAAATATTACCTTATATAGCCCTAAAAACATGTATATATTCCTGGCTCATTTAAAGTACTGGCATCATTGTCAGTATTTCCCTTTAAATTTTTTCGACAAACTTTTTCTGACGACTTATTGCCAAAATTTTTGACAAAATAAATCGACGCAGTGTAAATAATCCATAAAATTGACTGACACAATTCTTTAATTCTTGCTCTTTGCTTCAATTACAGTACTTATTGCAGTACTATTTGACACAATTAAAAAACTTTTTGGTGCAATAATAGTAATTATTAGTAAATTTAAAGTATTTTTTGGTACAATTAAGGTACTCTGTGATACAATTAATTTTTCTTTTTGTGCACAATAAAAGTATCTTTCAATACAATAAAATCTACTTTTTGGTACCAGTAAGGTACTCTTTGATACCTTAAATGTTTTTTTTTAACAATAATTGTACTTTTTTGTACAATAAAAGCTCTTTTTGGTACACTAAATTGTACTTTTTGGTACAATAAATGTACTTTTAGTACACTCAATAAATTGTTATTATCTGTATAGCAAATATTATCGCTCTAGGACTAAAACAGTTTTGTCACGCTCCCTCCGCCCACTGGTCCAAAATGCCATCTACATATTCATATTCGTGTTGTCATGTACTATCAATGTGTCTCTAAGGCTAAAATACAGTTTTCCACGCCCACTCCGCCCACCGATCCAAAAAATTAATTTCGTTTGCATATTTATATTCGTGTAGTCGAATACTACCTGTATATGTAATTTTATGTCTCTAGGACTAAAATACAGTTTTGCCACGCCACCTTCCCCCAATAATGGAAAATTAAAATATCGTCTACATATTCATATTCGTGTTGTAGTGTACTATCTGGGTGCTTAATTTTATCTCTCGAGGGCTTAAATACAGTTTTGCCCCGTCCACTCCTCCTACTGACCCAAAATTCAAAATTTGTTTGCATATTTATATTCGTGTTGTCGAATGCTATCTGTGTATTTAATTTTATCCCTCGAGGACTAAAATACTGTTTTGCCACGCCCCCTTCGCACACTCGCTCACTGATCGAATATTTAAATTCCGTCTGTATATTCATATTCGTATCGTCGAGTACTACTTGTATACCGAATTTTATTTCTGTGGAGCTAAAATACCGTTTGGTCACGCCCTCTCCGCCAACTGATACAAAATTTAAATTTCGTCAGCATATTCATATTCGTGTAGCCGAATACTATCTATGTACCAAATTTGATTTCTCTAGTGCTAAAACACAGTTTTTCCACACTCCCCTCATGTTGCCGAGCACTATCTGTGTATCAAATTTTATCTCTCTAGCTCTAAAAATATTTTTTGCCACACCCACTATGCTCATCGGATCCAAAAATAAAATTTCGTCTGAATCTTCATATTCGCGTTGTTGAGTACTATCTGGGTATCAAATTTTATATCTCTAGCTCTAAAAAAAGTTTTGCCACGCCCACTCCGCCAACTGGTCCAAAATAACAATTTCGTCAGCATATTCATATTCGTGTTGTCGAGTACTATCTGGGTATCAAATTTTATATCTCTAGCTCTAAAAAATGTTTTGCCACGCCCACTCCGCCCATTAGGTCCAAAATTTAAATTTCGTTTGCATATTCATATTCGTGTTGTCGAGTACTGTCTGGGTATCAAATTTTATCTCTCTAGCTCTAAAAAAAGTTTTGCCACGCCCACTCCGCCCATAGGGTAAAAAATTACAAAATATATAGCCTATACTAATTTCCATATAGTACACTAACTGTCTTCCAAATTTCATTGAAATCGGTTCAGCCGTTTAGGCGTGATTGAGCAACAAACAAACAAACAAACAAACAGGCAGACATTCACATTTATAATATTAATAGGACGGTGGCAAAAATGTATAGTAATTCATCAATTGAGAACGGCTGGGCCGATTTTGCTCAAACTTTTTTTCAGTTGTTTGTTATTGCCAGGAGAAGGTTTATGTGAAAGAAAATTTTTCGACGAAATTTAACTTTTTGTTGCATAATTTGATAGTTTAGGACGATGTAACTGTGAATAATTTCCGATAATTATTCCGAAATTAATTTCGAATGAAAAAATAGAAAAATTCTTGGTGGAAAGCTCGGAAAATTGCGGAAAAACTCGAAAAACTTGGATTTTTGCGACGAAATTTTGCATTGTTTTACTTGATTTGATGAAAATCGCAAATTGAATTTTTGTGTTATATTTTTTATGCAATTGTGCCGTAGTGGCTTTTCGAAAAGAAAAGTTTTTGCTGGAAAATTACGGAAAATGCTATAATTTTGCACCATGTTAATGTGAAAATTTTGGATAATTATTCCTAAATCAGTTTTCGAATGGAAAAAGATAAAAAATTTTGGTGGAAAACTCGGAAAATTCCGGAAAAACTCGACAATTTTGGATTTTTTCCCTTGATTTAATGATTACAGTCGACGTAAAAGTGGAAAATTCGTTATAATGCTCGGAAAATTTCGAATTATTCTGAATTTTTTAATGTTAAAAGACATTTTACGTGAGGCAAAAATATAACGGATGTATTTCATTAACCCGGCTTTTACGTAGTTATTGATTAACCTGGCTACAATCCGAGTTATATGGTAATGGCGTCTCATTACACAGTGGAACCGTGAAAACACACACAAACATAGTTATGCGTGTCTGAGAGTATTACTGGAGATGAGTAAGGCCTTAGCTCAGTTCGTTAAGAATAGTAAATTACAAATAATATTAATAATATTAATTAAAAATAATTTTTTTTTAATTTTTTTAAAAATTAACGAGGGCATAATATTTTTTGAAAATAACAAGTCTAGAAATATTTTTAGCGACGTGTTATATAAGCTAGGGTTTATTATTAAAATGAACAATTCTTCCAATTTTTTTTTTAAATTTGCTTTAAAACATTCATATTCAAGGGCGTATGCACCATCGCCTGTGCGCTTTGTTACGACCACCAAACGAAGATCATAAGTTCCTTTAGATTTATTTCGTTACGATTAAACGCGAAATGATCGAACAATTGCAAATTCTTCTGCATGAGCATAACGCATTGGTCAAATTGTTTAAAACCGGATTGGACAACCACAAGACATTATCAGAGCAGACCAAAGATCCTCTGAAGGCCATGCAATGTCAATGCTTCCACTATCAATAAAGTCGTAATGGTGATTCTTGGGGAGAAAATGAAATCACGCGATATTGTTCTCAAGCGTCGGGATGATGGACAACTGCACTTTAATACTTGATGTTCTGTCGTGGAGAGGATGGCTGTCACCTCAATTTAAAGATGGTCAATACAACGAAAGGTTTTTTTACAAGTCATAACTTTTTTTTCATTCTCCATTTAAATTCGAATTCTATTTCAGGAAAAGAAACGAAAAATACCGCCGGTAATTTAAACAGTACTGCGTTGACATGTTCTTCAAGATCGAAACGGAGCGTCTAAATTTTACTCATTTCAATCAGTCGCCACATTTTGAGAAGCTTGACAATGTTTACATTTGCTTGAAAACGATACGCATTGGGACTCAACGCTCGCCGAGGCAACTGTTTCTGCTCCAGCGAATCAAATTCGTACATTGTTTGCGATCATTATATCCATGTGTCATCCGTCGTACCAGAGCGCATTGTGGGACCAATACAAGGACGAGATGGCTGGCGTCATTTTGCACAGAGTTAGCACGAAAACACCGAATTACGATCTTGAAATTAACGAAATTGGGATTACCAGCGCCAAATCGTTCGATGCACGATGCATTCAATCGCGAATTACGACGAGAGCAGGACTATGATCGAGATGAGCTGGCTGAAAGAGTCCGAACAAATGTGCCGCTGTTTAATGCCGCTTAATTGAACGTGTGCGATTCGCTGATGAAGGTTGTTGACGATGGAATGGGTGGATTAGTGAACGGTCCATACTAACAGCAAAGAATATGGACATCGATAGCTTGAATGTTATTATTGAAAGTCGATTCGATGGAGACCTGCATTCATACGAATTCTCTGACAACGTGACCGACGAGAATGAGGCGACCAACTACAACTACAACAGAATTATTAAACTCCCTAATTGGTCCAGGAACTCCGCCGAATAATTATCAGCTAAAGATGGGATCGATTATAATCATGTTGCGGAATCGAAATCATCATCTGAATCATCAACGGTACGCGGTTGTCCGTTAAAAAATTGATGATGTGATTAAAGCGACGATCATCAAGGGCAAATTTAAGAGGAGAGGAAGTCCTTATTCTCCGAATTCCTGTTATTCTTATTTTGGCGAATTTAATTCCCTATTCGATTGGCTTTTGTGATGACAATCAGTAAATACAAAGCCAATCGTTGGAAGTTTCCCGTTCGCGTGTCGGCAAACCGTCTTAATTGTTAGTTTTTGTACCGGAAAACAAATCGAAAAACATTGTTTATCAGATCGCTCTTCACTGATTTCAATAAAATTCAAATAAATTACATTACAATTTGAAATATCAGTGTTTTAATATTACCCTGGAGCTTTTATGAAGACGTTAACTTAGGAGCCAGACGAAGTTCGCCGAGTCCGAAGTTGTATGGCAGAACAAAGTTTTCCGGGTCAGCTAGTTTCATTTATTTTTCGATGTTATTACATTCACTGATTTTGGGTGTTATTTCCTATTTTTGGGGGTTTATTTCATTTTGGGTTATTTCCTGGTCGTTTTTTCATTGGGGGGCTTTTCGTGGAGCCCAAATTAAGTTGTTAATAATTTCGTATTTATTTAATTTATTTCAATTTATTTTTCTAAATGACTATTTTGGCATACCAGCCTAACCCAATTTAAGACAGCAACAATTACATACATTATTTCTTCATTACTGCCTAAATCAACTGAATCAGTTATTCCGCAAAATAAACTGACTTAAAAATATTGCAAAAACAAACATAGGTTGTTATAAAATGTGACAGTAAAAAAATTTAAAATAAATCACAGAAATAAATCACCAATTTTTAGAAATTGCATTCGGTGCGTGAACTTTTTCATCAAAATTAACATTGCCCATATTGTGTTCATTCATTGTTCTGTAGGCATTAAACAAATTATTGCTACTCTGATACGCCGCATAGCTTTAACCTTACCTCTCGGATGGGGATATACTTAATTTTTTACGAAATATGTGGGAATGCCAAGCACATTTGACATTGACATCGATCTCAAAATGCAAAGTCACTGAAAACATAATTACACTGAATAATAAAATAGCAATAAAATCAAACTTTGCAAGAAATAACTTGTTACTTGTAAATGGCTATCTCTTCAACATCACCGTACATGAGCGGCATAGTCGTCAACCGCGAATCAGTTTTAATAAGGATTTCGTTTTGTGATTTAATTTTTTTCTCTTACATTTGTCGGAATGCAAAAAAAACTACAGCTTTATATTTCATGAGACGTTAAAACCATTAACAATACTGCTTCAAGGAGAAATACAGCTGTTTACCAAAGTCACAACATTAGATCTTTTTTGTAATGACACTATCTTATACTGTAATACAAAAGAGCATATAAGAATGTTCTACTAAAAGAAACAAATATTTGATGTTTCTTGCTGATAAATAATTCTATGGGAATTTTAATATATTGCTACAATTTGGTTACACCGGACCAGACAGGCTAAGTACATTTTCTTAGCATATTTGTTAAACAATATGAACAAGAGCCTATGCTCAACAAAACAGCACCTTACTGGACAGAATGTAACTTGAAAACTTTATATTTTAAAATATGCACTACTTATACCTAACTACATATTATTCTATTTGTGCCCTACATTTTGTAATAACTCACTCTCCTAATTTTTTTGTTTTGTTTTATTTTTTTAATAAAATTATATGTACATACCGTCAGTATCCTGCAAAAATGTTTCAAGTTATTGATGATTTAAAGTTTGTGACCGCCTATGTTTTGATACATTGACCACAAAACTACTTTAAACAGTCATGGGATTTTTTACAGGGCATGTACAGAAAAAAAGTCGCATTCTAAATTTATGCTCAAATTCTAATTTTTTGCAGAAAAATACGATTTAAGTACGTATAGTAATATTTATTTAAAAAAAAGTAAAGAAACGGGATACATAGTGGAGAAGACATAGCAAAAGGGTGCTGATGAGATAGTTTGGCAACTATGGAAACAGCTATACACATATCATTTAATAAAAAAAAGCCCTACTAGGCTTAATGTCAGCTATAATCAAGCGCCACCAGGCATAATGACTTCCACAAATATGAATTCAGGCTATTATTTTAAACCGGTTCATGCAGTTAGATGTTAAAAACGAAGGTTTATAAATCATAAAAACATAAATCTGTAATTGAATTAATACCTAATTTGATTGTCGAGATTGAGCAGACATTTAGAAAAAGTCAGGATGAGAGGGCACATCTGGAAAACGGGTAGGGTGGCGTCAATGGGTGGAATACGGGAAGTATACCAGGAACCAGTCCATGTAACCAAATGCCAAGTCTATTCAGATACGATTTCTGAAATGGCGTATTTGAAGCCGAAAAACTTAAATACGGTTGTTATGAAATATAGCAAGGATGAGTGGGCACTTATGGAAAACGAAAAAGGCGGTGTCAATGAACTGAATAGTGAAAGTAGTCCAGAAGTCACTCTATTTTTCCACGTGCCCAGCTTATTAACTTACGATTCCTGAAGGGGCGTATTTGCAGCCCAAAAATGGAAATATACTTACTTACTTACTTAAGTGGCCAATTACAACTTACGAACGTGGTTCATAAATTTGAGGCCTGAAGTAATAAAGGACTCCACACTCTTCGGTCTTCTGCGTGTGTTCTCCAGTGAGTCCTACCAAATGATGGCACGTCGCCTACCACTTGGTCCTTCCAACGGAGTTTGGGTCTCCCTGCTCTGCGCCGTCCTTCAGGTTCGCCTTCAAAAATCTTTCTCGCTGGAGCATTTACATACATCCTGGCAACATGTCCCAGCCATCGAAGTCGTTGGATTCTGACTCTTTTAGCTACGTCGATGTAGTGGTAAAGCTCATACAGCTCATGGTTCATCCGATGGCGAAACTGGCCTTCGACACAGATAGGTCCATATATTTTTCGGAGTACTTTTCTCTCGAATTCTCCCAGGTTTTGTATGTCCGTTGTAGTAAGCACCCATGATTCGGCAGCATACAACAGAACGAGTAAGATTAAAACCTGGTGAAGCTGTTTCTTAGTATTCCGAGATAAGGTGATGTTACTAAAGTGCTGCCGAAGTCCGAAAAAACATCTATTGGCTAGCACTATTCTCCGTTAAATTTCTTGGTTTACATTATTTATGAATATTTTTTTTTTTTTACATTATATGAATATTTTTATGGTCAAATCAAGTGCTGCTAACTACCATATTTCTTGCCGCAGAGAAATCAGTCTGATGCCATTGGTCGACGTTTCGGTGTGCAGACTGAATGGTAGGCTCAAATGCGGTTCCCCTGCCTATTTTAGCATTAAAATCGCCTAGAACAATTTCAATGTCATGGCTCGGGCTACGGTCATATACTTTTTCTAGGCTCTCGTATAACTCGTCTTTGACCTCATCGCTTTTCTCTTCTGTCGGAGCATGGGCACATATAAGTGTTATGTGGAAAAACTTTGATTTGACTCTTATGGTGGCTATACGTTCACACACCGGGTTGAACCTTGAGACTAGGTGTCGCAGTCTCTTGCCAACCACAAATCCACATCCAAACTCGTGCTTGTCCGCATGGCCACTATAGTAGATGTCGCACGTCTTCATGCGCGAGCACCCGTGTCCCGTCCACCGGATTTCCTGTAAAGCGGTTATGTATTCTTCGAGGACTTCCCCCAGTTGGATGGAGGCACCTGGTCTATACAGTGTTCTAACATTCCAGGTGCATATCCTTAAATCATGGTCCTTAATTCGTTTGCGGTGGTCGTCAACATTTTGGGGGGTCCATTTTATTCTTTTCTTACTTCTTTGAATTGCAAAATTTAAATATAGCAACGATAAAATCTAGTCCGGATGATTAGGTACATCTGGAAGACAGGGAGGGACTAAATCTTATTATTATTATTTTTCTGAAAATAAATTTGAAGACTAACTAAAACTCTTTTTGGAAAAATTTCTCGTGACAAAAATGCAAACTAAATTATTATAAGCTTCATTGAATTCGTTGCATACCTCTTATGACAACAATAGACATTTCTGTAAAAATTCATTTAATATCTATATTTCAAAGAGCAACTATGTAATATAAATGACAATGTGACCAAATTTTTTATTGCAGGGGTAAACAAAAAATAGAAAAGAAAAGAGAACGTCAAATAAAATACAGTACGAGCTCGATTTTCGCAACCGATAGCAGCCCAAGCCGGTTGCTGTTACCGAGACTTTCATTACGCTTACCGAACCTCTATTGAAAATTGTTATTTTACTTTGTGCAAAATGCCCCACGTCACTAAAAAACTGTACTATAACAGTCATTTGCTCACTCACATTGAACAGTGGCGTAACATAGCATGCAAATAGAAAAAACATATAATTTCTGCGAATACATTGAAAAGTTGCGCTCATCGAGACTGCTTTTTTGAACGTGTTGCACTTATAAAGTCTCATGTGTAAAAAAGAGCGGTTGCGCAAATCGGGGTGTTGCAATAATCGGTAATTGCGAAAATCGAGCTCGTACTGTAATTTGCATTTGATTGATATTTTTTCAATAAAATGTTATTTTACAGCTAATTTGTTATGCAAACCCTAGAAAAAAAAGTTCCAATTTGTGGCTTAAGGTCCCTGAGGAACATTAGATCCTAAGAAGGGTCATGTGAATCATTTTTATACAAATACTACATCATTTTTCGAAAATATCAACAAAAAAATCAAAACGACAATTAATACAATATTTATGAATGAATGAAAAGAAAACAAACATTTATTCGTCATAAATTACTGTGCTGTCAAGTTATTTCTTTTTGTAAACGGCTAAGCGATTTGTTGGTATCCTATACCGGTCTCCTATATAGGATACCAACAAAACACAGCCAATATAGCTTTGACCAATAAACAACTCAATTTCAAACAGAGTACAACCATATTTCTATCATTAAAACAGTGAGGATTAATCACACATACTAAAAATCGCTCACAATCATATAAGAATGCATTAGATAAATAATTTCTTAGTGAACATTGCATATATAATTCGTAAAAGCTCACTGAAAGTGAAATGCTATTCAGCAATAAGCTATTGATGTAATGAAAGTTTTTAATTCTTTTTATTTTCCAAACTTTCACCGAATACTCACTGTTGAGGATACTAGAAACATTGACACACGCCATCATAGTGTTTCTATTAAAACAATAATAAAATCTGCTAACACAATGAAACTAATGTTAATGCATGAGATCAGTATAAAATTCAGACACTAAAACAGGCTATAAATGCTCGAACATGTGCGTAAAGATTTCTTATATATTTTGGTTTCATATCATTTCAGCTCTTTGGTAAAGGGGATTTTAAACTAAAAGTTTGTTAAATATGTATGAACGATTAACACTAAAGTCCTGTCATTTATAAAACTCTAATAAGACATAAGATTAAATACATATTTAACTCTTTATATGTGAGAGTGTTTGTGGGAGAAACAAACTTTATAATGACCTTTAACACCATAACAATGTTTATGTGGACGTGGGTGGTTTTGTGTGGATACGTATGTATTAATATTTATTTAAGTGAAACTACACATATATGAATCTTTGGTGTGGACGACATCATCAGTTGGAGGGCTATTACCATTGTCGTCGGTAGTCTATGTGTGCATATGGTAATTAATTTCCCTCCAGTATATCATATGGTCATACCCTCCGTCCAATAAATCATGCTTGGCCAACAACAAACACATCACTCAAATTGAGTTTCTCTTTAGAATTTTTAGATTGGGCCACAGATGTACGTGGGTCCCACAAGGAAGACGTCTGTGTCAAAAGAACATAAATTGAACGCATAACAATAACAGTGAAATCTAAAAGTTCATTGTGGAATTTTTCTATATTTTTGAATGCAAAATAAGAAACGGCGCCAAATTGATTGGAAATGGCAACTCGATTATCAATTTCTATCGAAAGTTTTACAACACTTGAAAACACCTTTAGGGCCGTTTTCTCATAAGGCGATTATCTTTTTTCTTAACGAAAAACTGTAGATTAAAGAAATTAGGTTTTCTCAATGTCTCATTTGCTTTTGTTCTATCGCAAAGCTAACCCGCCCTCATCTGCCGGTTATTTATTTGACGTACAGATAAATTCAATCAGCTGACTTCTGTCCATAGCTATTTTGTTTTCCAAAATATGTTTTTGATTTATAACCAAAACAACAAGCAGCAGGTCATCTTCAGTGGTAAAATGTTGCCCACATTGTTTTTATCTGTCATTATTAAAATGTTATTTCGTTTTTATTAAATGTATGTGTTTTCTTATTTTTTAACACCTCGAAAATAACTGATTTATATCAAGAATTTGCCAACTGTTTCATCTATTTTTCGGGGTATTGCCAACTGAAAAATAATTTTGTGTCGGTATATTGAGAAAACCAAAATCGTTAACGGACAGTTTATCATTCTAACAAATTTATGTCGAGATTTAGTAACAGGAAGTTTGTCGATACATTGAGAAAATGGCCATTAGACTATTTGGGTGGAACTTAACAAATAGTTAAGCTAAGTATAGACTATTGCCACATATAGCAATTTTGTCAAATCTGCTAATGTACCGGCAGTGCTGCCAATATAATTATTTTCTGCAAATGGTGATTTTAGCAGATGCATAAACTTCGCACATCTGCAAATTCAATGTGTTTGTTGTTGTTTTACAATATAATGGCAATGCTTTTCCTGCAAACGTTGTCATACAAAATTTAAAGTGCACACGGTTGTTGGACATTTCCTGAATATTTTTCGGGCAATATTGTAAGATCTGGCAACCGTCTGTACGTAGCTTTACACATTTCTACATATATAAACATTACGTGTATGTTCGTGATCGCTAAACTCAAAAACTACTTGACCGATTTTGACCAAATTTTATTTGCATGCTCTATGGGCCGTGAGTAGTTTGTTTGTGTTTTTGCACCGTACCAGGTCAGCTATTACTAAATAAATATTCATTTTAATAAACTAGCATATCGAAATATATCTATTTTTATGTTATCCTTTCACAGTTTTTTCCAGTTCACTTTACTCCTGTTTGTAAAACAGTCATAGTTTTTGGTAAAAATTTTAACTCCTTTAAAGTAATGCTGAAAAATATAATTTCATCCTCAATTTTTTTGAAAGAAATGCAGGAATCAGTAAACTTTTTTGTATAGATTGTAAAAAAAGTATGTGCGCAAAATTGCCAGATATATTTTTGCCGAATATAGTTTAGCGATATCACGAAGTGTGAGTTAGCTGTTGGACAAAAACTGATGACACTTTTTTTCGAGGTGCTTACTGAGTTTGAGAATCTTTTGAGGTCCATAAAAATAATTGATCACCAATCTCGAAAAAAAACCCGCGAAAGGTGTCGTTAACCTGATTGATTTATGTTAACAAGGTATTTATTCCATTTTGATTCTGAAATAGTCTTTCTAAACAAAAATTAATGTTTGTTTTATATTTTGGTGCCGACCGTGGCATGATGGTTACAACACGCGACTATCATTCGGTAGACCATGGTTCGATTCCTGTCTCAGTCATATCTTTCATCGGCGTCTCCGCATTGTTGTCGGTAGAAACTTCGCATTAAATGTCTGGCACAAGCTACTCAAACATTTGACGGTAGGATTTGCCTATAAAATATAGGTTTCGATGTGCCAGCCTAAAAAAAGAAGTGTGTCAAATCACATTAACGCGAGAATCAATGCCATAACACATTCGTAAACTATTTGAAGACTTGTTAACGCACACGATTTCTATTACTGCACTAATCGAGAACATACTGTATACACAATATGTTTGTAATATATTGCAAACCATTCGAATACCAATGAAATCCCTGACAACCTAAATGAGATATTTAATTATTATAATATACGATACTATGTGAAAAAGTTTTCACATTGCAGGCACTAAAGGATTTCTCAAAATTGTTTCATTTCAATCGTGTCTAACATTATACACTATGACCGTCCTGTCGCAAATATTATTACGTTTGTATTTAATCCTCACTCAAAAAGAACACTTTCCTTTGAATGGGTGACGTGAACGCCATCAAAGTTTTATGGCACTTTAAAATTTATGTTGTGGACTTATGGGGATCTACATATGGATGAATGGGTTTTTGTTGAAATATTATTACGTTTTGGGAATAAATAAATTTGATTGACAGTATTTTGAGCTTTTAAAATTTCTTAAGTTTTATGTTATGTCTTTTTATGGTTCATTACAAAAAGAACACTATAAAATTAAGACAATGTGTGTCCTTGTCTAGTTTCTTAAATAAACTTAAAAGGTATAGTTTTACGGCAATGAAAGTTTTTAGTAATAGAAGTTTTGCAAATTACATACAGGACATGCGAGGTACGGGATATGGATGCACACGACGAAAGAACTGTGACAAATTTTACTGCTGCCATGCAGAAAGACACGAATTTGGATGAGAATTTTGAGTAAATTACATTTTTGGCTGATATCTACTTTGCATGTACATGTTTGACATAATTGTAGATATTTATATAAAGCTGATGATGTACCATTGTGCATCAGTTCATCACAAAGGGGTCTGAAAATGAACTCGTAATGGAGTTCGAAACGCATCATCCTAGTGCGTTACACTGAATTTGACCATAAATATCAAACAATAAAACACTTTTCTGATCGTTTAGCCAATTTGATGTATCATTTGATACACTAACATAAATTGATATCTAATCAATCCCAGCAGCAAAAAATGGGTCTTTGCATGCCTTCTTGCAGGCCTGCAAAGGCAGTAGAAGCCCTACCCTTAAACTGCAGTCTTCATTTCAAATTAACATAGGGCGCCATAGGCAGGCAAGGCCTGCACATTCCCTTTCTCATTGAAGGCGTTTCAGTAGGCATGCCTAGTATGTCCTGCTTGGAGCCCTAATAACAAGGGCCTTCTATGAGGCATTGCTACTGCAGATGCGAATTATTTCTATATTAAATGAGATTTCGTACTTTTTATACATTTTTCATACAATATTTTTTACAATTTGTAATAACTATTTTTTTTTAACTCCAGCATCTGTCTTACCTTCCCTCAAGAGGACTGTCAACAGGCCTGTTTAAGGCAAGAAAGTTTGCATGCCCTTTGTGCACATCTATGGTAGTTTTGTGGGGTACACAGTAGGGCTGCTCACAGGCCAGTTTTAAGAAGGGAAAGAGGCATATCTGCGGGATCTTTCCTCACATTAGTAAGCGGCCTCATTGCAGGTCTCATTTGAGAAGCGAAATGTGCATGGGTATGGAATTTTTTGTTAGGCTTAGTGAAGGACTTATTATAGCCCGTATACATGCCTGGAAAAGGAAGGCGTATTTGAATGTCAACAAACTGCCTTTGAAGGCATGTTGGGAGGCATATTTTTACAATGCCTCTTCTTTTCCGCTGCTGGGATACGATCGACTAACACTAACAAACAACACTGTATAAAATACACCGGCATGGCCTGGCCTAAAACTATACCTTACTTTGACGTAAAAACTAGAAGTATGCTTAGTTTACCAACAAATCTCCTTGTAAAGTGCTTGAGCTTTGTGGTTAAAAAGGAATTGCGTTGAAAAAACATCCTCCATTCTCATGTTGAATTTTAACGGTTAATTTCAAATAATTGGTGCTGGACATTAACATAAATTGAAAAATATTTAGATATCTGTTTTAGCAGATTAACCCTGAAAATGACAAAATAACCACCATCCCCATCAAGCCGAAATATTTTCACATCACGCCCCAACGGAAGTGAAGGACCAGGTCACAACAGATGCATTCTATGAGCGAAGGAAATATATGACCCCACGAGATTTAAAGTGAGCGATATTTCACAAAAAAATATGTTCACATTCTCAATTGACCAAAAGTAGACAAGAAGACTGCAGTTTAACATAAAAAATAGATTGAAATAGGTCCTAAAAACATATGTTTCTTATTGGTTAAGTGGTCAGAAGTGTTTAGTCAGAGTTAAAAAGATGTAATAACAATCTCATCTCTAAAATCCATTTCTCATATTTGCACTACATTCTGCGTGTCGACGAATATGAGATTATCGTCACTGCGCCGACCAAAACAGTTATGTGTTTTTCAATTACTGTTCAGGTGAGCAAAAAACTGATTTGTGCTATAACATTTACCATATATTCTCCACATAACTGATACTATTAACTTTCAAACCAAGCAAGATATCGGAAAAAAATATTTTTCCAAAATAACTAACCGTTGTAGCTTAAAAAGTAAAAGAACTGAGAATTATTAAAATAGGTGTGAGAGTAGGGTGATCAATTATTCGGGTTTTTGCGAAAACCGGTTTTCGAATTATTCGAAAAATGGAATTTAAAAAAAACCGGTTGCTTTTTTTGAAATTCACAAAAAACCGGATAATTTGTGACAAAAAATTTCATTGAAAAAATAACAGAAAATAATTCAAATATACTTAAAAGAAGTAAACTTTTAGTTTAATTATAATTACAATGCAGAACATTACTGAGATCAGTTTGATATTTTAACAAAGACAAACAAAACATAACAATTGATTTGTAAATACTTGATTATATAAAAATATATTTAATTTAATCTTTAGTTTTCCCTAACATTTAAGAAATAAGATACAATTTAAGTGCTTGGGGGTATTAAAAATGCCCTCTCACTGAATGTACCAATTGGACTTATTGTGTACAAGGCATTTAATAATCTGTCAAGGTTTACAGTCCTTTTGCCGCTCTTATTCATATATAAAAAATCTCCCAAAAGAAAATTTTTGGTAGAGTTTTTAATGGTAGTTTTAGGATTTTGAACATTTTTTATAACTTTATTTAGTTCTGTTTCTATAGTATCTTCAGTGGCATCAACGATCATTTCGCCATTTAAATCTGTTAACGAATCTTGTTTTTCAGTAAATAATCGTGAATACAAAATGGACGCCAACTATTTTGTTTCATTTTTACTTGATTTTTTTAAAAATGCGTCACTAATTGGGAGTTTACTCGTACTTAAATACAAAAGAGAGTATTCAGTGTTTGAATACGTCTTTCTGATATACGTCTTTTTAAAATTTCATATAAATTTACTGATAATTGGTTTTGAACGTTTTGCTTTCGGGATCAAGTGTTCGCACAGTAACATTTATGTATTTTATGTAAGATATATCCGACCATTCATCGACCACAATAGAGATGCGCTGGTTTTTCTGCTTTAAGTAAATCAATTTTTTATTAAATTTTTCATTTTTGGATAGATAGAAAACATATATTTTCTCCCATATTGTAGTCTCAGAAGCCGGCAGAAGCTGGAAAAAACATGTACGAGTACACATTTAATACAATTATGAATGAATTTAAATAAAAAGGATCAAACGCCAAAAAACCGAGATTCGACAAAAAAAAACCGGATTATTCGATATTCGAAAAACAGGGATTTAAAAAAAAACCGACGGATTTTATGAGTGAAAAAAACCGAGTATCCGGTTTCTGAAAACCGAACTGATCACCCTAGTGTGAGAGTGTGTAATCGCAAACTGTGAATTAAAAATTGTCGATTTTACTTTGTAAATACATACTACGAGTACCATATTATACTGGCTCAATAATGTACGGGATTTTCACATGTTTTTTTTTGTCGCCGCAAGGTCACTATTTAGGGTTGCCAGATCCAAAAACTGGATTTTCCAAAAATAGCTGTACATTTTCAAGAAATGTCTTTACGAATAAAAATTCCAAGTTTAGTTTTGTATAAAAATTTTTAATTTAAAAAATATTTTTTAACATTGTTGAAAACATAAAGTAATACAATTGAACTTAAATATTTTTAATTCAGTCTTTCCAATTTTTGCAATTTTAAACAACACTTTAAAAAATTAATAAAACTTACACTTTTCACTCAAACCTCTGAAAATTAAAATTAAACAATAAACACAATGAGAGAAAAACAAAAACCAACAACAATTAAAAATTTAATTAACAAACAAAAAACAATTCATTATAGTTTAAATAACTAAAGTATATGAAATAAATTAATTTTTTATAACACAAATCAATGAAAATAACTGTGTATAGTTCATGCATGAGCAAATATTATCTAAAACATTTCGTCTTTTATTTAAAACCATGTTAAATTATTTTTTATTCCACATATATTTCGCATTTAAACAGTCTACTACCATATAGTCCAATTGTTAAATGCAGTTTTTAGTGAGACTGAGATCCTCCTTAAAATTTGATGTACTATATCTTAAAGATTGTCTTGGGAATCTCTCTAAAAACAGCAATTCCATACAATATCTGAATGACATTATGTTTAATAAGTACTGCATGTTAATCTGCGGTAATATCCATTTTTTCCACTTTTTCTGATTTGAAGGTTTGTCTCCCTCTCCCTTATCCTATGACATTAAATTTGTTTCTTAAAGAATATCTTCTTAGGAGTCTCAGATGGCTTTAGACATAAATCTCTATTAGTGGCGGTAGTTTACACTGTCAGGTGCACGAAAATTTCTTTTGGTATCATTGCATTGGTTTTCCTTCGAACCATAATTTATGGAACATAATATCTCTTTATTGTGTCCTCTTCATTAAAAAAATTCCTAATAAATTATGCCTTTTTATCCCGTAGCAGCAATTCAATTTATTTTTTGGCAAAATTGAGCTTTGCATCTCTATTGAAATGAAATAAATTCTCAACCGCAAACAAGAATTGATTTCCTTTAGTGGTGTAAATAGCATTTTAACAAAAGGATATTTTGTGGCATTTCAATTCGATGTTCTTAGTATCCTCTACTGCAGTCGCAAGGACGTACAAGCATTTATTTAGAGAAGCATTTGTTTAGGCATTCTAATGCACGCTCCAGTGATGAGTTATCTGCCCAAAGGACGTCTATAGAGAGGTTAATTTAATATATAATTTATTTATTTTTGGCTAGTAAATTTGGTACGAATTTAAAGAAATAATACAAAGTTATTTAAACGGAGCTTTTAAATTTTATATTTTGTAAGTATTTCAACCTCCGTTCCTGTAATCAAAAAATAGGAAACGAAATACTTTTGCACGTCAAGAATGAGATATGAAAGAGTTTTCCGCAATCAGTGAACTATACAGCACTTATATTTAATGACCAAGAATAGGACCTACAAATTTATGACTATTTCGAATATCAATTTCTTCAAAATCGATTTGTTATTTAGCTTCTTAAATTATTCACAAGTCAGTAACGAACTAACTCAATAGCAAAATTGTCAACCAGTTATACTCCTTAGGTTCTTCTGAAGCTGCTTTAACCAACTATAAAAAAAGGGACTTCCTTATGCAATTGTGTTTGAAGCTTTTTCACAAAAGTTATTTTCCTACTCTGTCGATTTGAATTATTGTTAAAAATCTTCCAAAAGCTTAAGTTTTACACAAATCATTGAATGCATTCTACATAATTTCTTATTCTTTTTGTATTCTGTTCGAGAGGTGGGGACAAGGGATCATGAATGCAAACAACACAAAAGGACTTGTTGTTGTTGTTTGTGACCAACAAACAAACGTGATATTTGCCAAAAGAATGCCTGCAAACATTCACACCACAGCCAACTCATTGTCCGCATCGCCTCTTGTTTCGAATTCCTTTTTGGATATTAACTCACACTTTCAGTTTCAGTTCCTTCGATTTGTGAAAGCGTTAGAGAATTTTAGATATTTAGATTTATGTGCCTTCCTACGGCAGTGGTTTCATTCTTTTTCCGTTTTTTTTATTTTTTTGGGTTGGGGTGCACTGCTTCGATGTACTGAAACTGGTACTCGATAATGAGCTGATGCTCTGGTATCTTCTATAACATTCTAAAGTACATAGTGTTTTCATACGAGGACAGTGTGGGCCAGTGGGAATAGCTTATGCTGTTGCACTACACAATAAGAAATTTAATAATGCTGTTATTTAAGTGATTCACTCTTGTGCCAAACCAAAAAATATTTAAAAAAAAAAAGTAATTTCCCTTTACACCCTATCGCATTGTTGTCAATTAACATTTTCTATTCAGATTCACAACAAACGACACATACTTGTTTTTTGACAAATGCGAACGTGACTGTTTGAGAAGCTTTTACTAGTCATGCCGATTGACTCGACACTATACTGCGAAGTTGCTGTCGACAATATCAAGGGGTCCGGCAATGAAAGAAAAATGTAAGTGACTGGAGCCGGGAAACGAGCATGGTAGTCCAACCAAAAGATTCATTCATTTTCCCGTCCAACCAAAAGTTATTAGTATATCGAAAATTACTTGATGTCTGCCTGGAAATCTCAGCAGAATTTGTATCGATAGATATGCCAGTAGCCTGCGAAACACCGTTGTAGCTCATCGATTTTGTTGACACTTGTACCGAATATTTTTATATCATTACACCTTGGAGATGGTGGTATATTTCATTTTGTACGATAAAAAAAGGTTATCCGGGTCTGAACTACGTCATAACTGGTTATTTGCACTGCAACCATATGTTATTAAATTAAAAAGGAGAGTTTATATGAGAGGTGGATGTTACTTTAAGCCTGTAGCATCAAATTTCTGTCAATAATTTTTCGTTAAAATGTTAAGTACGGATCTTGAATAGTTTATATGAGCTGATCCCCGAAAAGAGGAAGTTTTGTATGAGAGGTGGGAGTAGTGTTTGTCCGAATTTGCTCATCTTATAACTTAAAGGATAGAAGCTTGTATACCAAATTTCAGTTCGATAGTTCTTAGGATACACAAGCGGACTCCCCCAAAAAGGGGCGTATGGGTTTGTATGGTAGATGGGAGTTGTTAGAGGATATAAGTTTGTATATCGAATTTCAGCTCCATATTTCTTAAACTACGGCTGTAATCGGGAGACAGACAGACGGACACCCAAAAAAAATGGAGTGTTATATATGAGAGGTAGGAGTAGTTTTTGTCTGATTTTCCCTTTCTTATAACTTAACCTCCGGTAAGAGGATAGACGCTTGTATACAAAATTTCAGCCCGATACCACTTACATTTTGTGTTTGTGTGGGAGGTGGGAGCAGCTTTTGCCCGAAATAGTTCCTTTAAAAAAATTAACCCCAGTTTAGAGTATAGAAGCTTGTATAACGAATTTCAGTTATCTAGCTCATAAACTACGGCTGAAATCACGGGGACAGACAAACGGACACCCACAAAAAGGAGGAGTTTGTATGGGAGGTGGGAGTAGTTTTTATCCGATTTTACTAATCTTAAAACATAACATCCGTTTAGAGGATAGAAGCTTGCATATCAAGTTTCAGTTCGATAGCTCCTAAACTACTGCTGCAATTGCAGGATCAGACAGACGGGAACCCTCAAAAAGGGTTGTTTGTACTGGCGGTGGGAGTAGTTTTCTCCCGATCTTGCTCTTCATAAAAGTAACCCCGTTTAGAGTAAGCTAATATAAGCTTATATACCAAATTTAAGCTCTGTAGCTCTTAAACTATGGCTGTAATCGCGGGAACGACGGTCACCCACAAAAAGGCATAATTTGTATGGTAGGTGGTATAGTTTTGACCGATCGGGCTCATCTTCGAACTCAATCTCCTCTTAGTGGACAAAAGCTTGCGTACAAAGTTTTAACTCGACAGCTCTTAAACTACGGCAGTAATCTCAGGGACTGGAGTAGTTACTGTGGGAGATGGAAGTAGTTTTTGACCGATCGGGCCCAACTTAGAACATAACCTCAGCTTTGAAAATATAAGTTTGTATTCCAAATTTTAGCTCGATATCTCTTAAACTACTTCGTTTTCCGTGGTGAAGGGTATACAAACTTATAACTTAATTTTTACTTTACTTACTTACTTACTTACTTAGCTGGTACTTCTATGCAATCCCAGTGGATTATATACCGCACGTAGAAAAATATTATAAGCGCCTCGATCTTCTGCGCTTCTTCTCCAGTTAGTCACACCGAGTTCTGTAAGGTTCTCAGTAACCTGGTCTTTCCAACGGAGTTTTGGTCGCATCCCATGAATGAGGTATGGGTATTTACACGCTTTCTATTTTTAGATTTACTGTTTGCCATCACCCTTAGGGATGATGGTATATGTGTATAGCGGCTAACCAATTAGTTTTGTTGGCGGGTCGCATTTAAGTTTTATGGGAAGCTTGCGGGCCGCAGTAAAATTTTGCATCTGTGTTTAGATGTTATTTGCGTACTTAGCATTAAGCAGAAGCCACTACGTGGTTGTAAGGCAAATTTTGGTTCCTTTATTATTAATTTATTTGTAGTTTTTTTTTGTGTTTTATATTATGCATATAATTTTTTTTCTTTTTTTGGTTTTTAATATTTTTTCGTATTTGAAAATCTAATGAGAAAAGTGTGTTTTTGACTTTAAGCCAATTTACGAAAATCTGGAATATAGCTTGTTGTTGCTGCAAATCATGCAGTCTTTGAGATACTCTCTTGTAAGGAAGTAGACCCAAACATTGTGAAAGATATGATGGCAATTTTCTTTTAAATAGGAAATTAATTCCCTGTAACCATGTTTACCCTTCAAAACGACATTTTCTTGAAACTCAATTAATTCCAACTTTACTGCAGCCTTATAAATGTTTAAAAACAATATGCCTGCCTGAGAAAGTGAGTTTCCCGAAGGTTCAGCAGAAAATGTATTCTTAACAGGTGAAACAAATCAATTATTTTGAAAAATCTCCAAAGCGAACAGAAAATTCCGATTTCACATATTTCAACAATTGAACATATTGCTCAAGATTATAAGCATTCTCAAAATTTTCAAGAGAGGCTTTTAGACATGGAGAGTGCAAAAATTCTTGAACTATTAAATCGCTTTCGAACAAAGACAGATTGTGCTCAAATGCTTTGCTGGTTCTTATACCCAACGTTATCGATACTGCCCTCGAATCGAAAGCAAAGTTTAGTGAAATATTTTCAGAGTAATGAGACGAATTTGTACCAAATATTTCATGTGCATTTTCTTTATAAAAACAGAAAAAGGAAATAAAGAAATGGAACCATTTCATTGGTTTAATGATGAATTTTTTATGATGAATGCCAAAAGTAGAAAACGAAACTGTTCTCCCATGGGCATTTCTCACAGATTTGTTTTAGATATGAACATATATCTTTGTACATATGAAAATTGTTATATCTTTTGACAATGAGTATGAGTAGAAGGACACACAAACACGCATATACCTACATTTGTAGACATATGTCCAATCAGATATATGGGCACAAACACACTGCTGATGTATTTCTGGAACTAGTGGATTTGAAATTAAAACCATCCTCTTTGATATCCCTTTTTAAACATTTGTAGTCAATGTCCTCATTGTGTTTTTCCCTTTTCCAGTGAAAATATGTGAAAGTAATTTTTTCCTGTTTGTTGCCAAGTTTATTGTTACTCATTCCATTTGTGTCGTTAATGTCCTTGCACCAGTTCAGACAGTGCGACAGGAATAGGAATAATTTTATACACAAATGTCTTAAGCTAAAATCTTAGTAATTTTTGGTTGAGAATTTTTATGCGGAAATTAGAATTAGTATATAGAAAGGATAGGAGATATTTGAAGTAGTTGAGTGTGGATTCAGTAACGTTATAATAATATTGAAGAAAAGTAGAGGTCAGGTAAGCGGTAAATATTTTCTTCAGATACTTAAAAAAATCATCTTTTGTCGGTACATATGTACAAATTAGGTAGATAAAGAAAACGTTGTTAATTTCTAAGCAGTTACGAATGTCTGCCCAAATGTAGCTTTGTCGATATTGTGCCATCGATTTTTCGATAGCTTTCGGCATGAGGAAAAAAAGTTCAAATGCAACATATCAACAAAAAATCATTTTTGAGGCGCACAAATTTAAATTTTTTGACTTTTTCTCAACTTTTATTTTTAAGGTTTTTATAGTAGGTAATAAACAAAAATCGGCTGTTTTTTTTGTTTAAACCCAACAACAACATTTCTCGCGTTTACGAGACTCTTCATATGATTAATTTCAATATCCGTAAATGATCTGTCGTGGAGAGGATGGCTATCACTTCAATATACATTTGGTCCAGCCAACGACAGGATTGTTTACAAGTCATCACTTCTTTTTCATTTTACAACTTTCATCTCGAAGTAATGTTTTAGAAGAAGAAACGAATAAGTGTCAGATAAATGAATATTTATGCGCATCGATTGCTGATTCGGCAAGTTGACAATCATCTGTCAATTTGTTTCAAAGTACTGCGTCGACATGTACGTCGCTACTAACGTTGGAAGCCACATGCATGAGTACGCTTAAGATGCGATGCCGTATGGCAGGAATTACGGACGCGCGGATTTATGCAATCATCCTGCGATCGACATGACATCGCTGCACGAGTATTCAAAGAAAAGTTCAGAGTACTCATGGGTTACATCGTTACTCAGACTCAGCGTACATGGAAAATGGAAATTGCACAAAGAGTTTTCTCCGTTCGTTGGTGGCTGATACAATCAGTGGTGTCAACGGGTATCCATTGTGTCGGCTTCTTTTTCTTAAAGCTGGTCGAATAATTCAAAAACAAGAGTGCTCTTCAAATCGGTCTGGTAATTGCTTAAGTTTAAGAAATTTAATTATTTTCAATGGATTTTGAAGTTAAAAGTATTTATTTTATCTCACGAAATTGATAAAAACTAACTTGTGTTGTAATTCTTGTGAAATTTTTTTCTATATTGTGCGTCTTTATTATGTTTATTTAAAGTTTTAGTCATGTTCCCCCCAGAATCCCGTTAGGTTTTCTTTCCATTGTATTTATCTGAGCCTTAAGGTAATAAAAGTTTTGAAGTTAGTTGCGGAAATATGCGGATATGCGTATACTAACCCGTTGTCTTATTATAACCTCAGTCTTGGGAAATAGGTTAATTTAACGTAATATCTCTACGCGCATATTTTATTCGTAAGTACACTGAAATAACCAAATTTTGCCCAATGAAAACGTTTATATAAATCTAACTCATACAAAAAAAAAATATATATTTTTGGGAAACCTAATATTTTGAATTTGGTCAGTTTGATTATCTTGTAATCCTGGGCAAAACCGCGAAAAACCGAAATATTCGATACACCTCCTCTGGTACGTCCTATACAATTACCAAATTCATACAAACGGTCTTACATACCTATCTTTTTTGTAAGATATATTGAATTGAACTTTTTACAACTGGTATTAGTTTTGCTACAACTCTGTAAACGTCTGGCCATACAATCGAGAGTCCTATTCCCAACAGTTGACGTATACATAAGTAATTTATTATGCCCTCACCCTACGGGTAGGAGGGTATATATTATTTGATACGACCCAAAAGTGTAACATATAGAAGGAGCCACTTTAGACCCTAGTGGCTTTGAACCAAAGTCGTTTGAGCCATGTCCGTCTGTCTGTCTGGCTGTCCGGCTGGTGCGCACGATAACTTTCGAAAGACGCAACCAAATGTTTTAAAATTAAGCACGAGTTAATATTTCCCCAAAACTACTTTAAGTACTGAAAATGGGCTACATAGCTCGACCCTTCTTGTACCTCCCATACAAAATTTTTTTTTCTCCAAAGTCGAGGGCTAATATTAAAGATCACCTCGAGACAACTTCAAAAAAAATTTTTTTTTCCTCCCCCACCCCCCGGAAAAACAGCCAAAATCGTTTTTTTATTACTGCTTTTTTGTTTGTGGCTCAATCGTAACATACAAGACATCGGTGTATAGGTCTCGACGAGTACTACATTTGTCCTATAGATGTCGCTGACATACGACATCATCTTGTAATGATGGCCTCATTTAGAGCAATTTCTACCCCTAAAATTTAAAAATATTTTTTTCTAGGATTAAAGCCCTTTAAAATCCAAGAACATTTTGCTTTGGAAGTATACAGTTTTATTCAAAAACATAAAAGTTACGTATGATAAGATGTATTTACAGCATTAACAGAAACATTTTTTTATGTTGTGTGCATTATTATTGCAAATTATTGCATACTTTATAGCGCTGACGGAAAATTTTTGAAAGAATGATTCCATACTTTGTAGCTTAAATTGTTGCATAAGTCTTAACGACATCGAAATAAAATTTGAATATTTTCTTGAGATAATTCATTTTTAATATAGTTCCGTCGAAATATAATTTTTATTACAAATAAAATCCCAAAAAAGAGCAAAGATATGTATGTAATTACAGCAAATATTGGCTGATTGGCTGACTCAAATTCCGTCCACGACTTTCTAATTTTGCAAAAATTTTTCATTTTGATTAGTCATTCCAAGCGCTGATTCACTTACATTTCGCACAAATGTTCAGTGTTGCAAATTGCATGGGAAGAATACAAGTGCAAAGTTATGTCTATATTTTATTTTTAATACTAACATTGTGGAGCAGGTATCTTTATAATTTCGTTTCTTGAATATTGGTGACATTGAATACTTTCATCCGCATGTTTGAAAACACTGTTTGCGCTAAAAAGTAAGCAATAACTTGTATTTAATTTTTTTTCGATATCGCTAAGAAGTATGCAATAATTTTCTGTAATAATGCAAGCAACAGGAAAAAATATTAGTGTTGATGCTGTAAATACATCTTTTCATACGTAACTTTTTTGTTTTTGTATAAAACTGTATACTTCCAAAGCAAAATGTGCTTGGTTTTTAAAGGGCTTTAATCCTAGGGAAAAATATATTTAAATTTTAGGGGTAGAAATTGCTCTAAATGAGGCCATCATTACAAGATGATGTCGTATGCCAGCGACATCTATAGGACAAATGTAGTAATCGTCGAGACCAATACACCGATGTCTTGTATGTTACGATCGAGCCACAAACAAAAAAGCAGTGACAAAAAAACGATTTTGGCTGTTTTTCCGGGGGGTGGGGGAGGAAAAAAAAATTATTTTTGAAGTTGTCTCGAGGTGATCTTTAATATTTGCCCTCGACTTTGGAAATTTTTTTTGGTGACCCGGTCTAAAATACATCATTCAGCCTACTTTAGAAATCGAGTAATAATATCAATACACCCAACGGGATCGTGCCCAAATTCTGTATTTAGTAAAGCTATAACAGTATAAAATTTTGGAAAAAAAATCGGAAATCTAGCCACGCTCCTTTTGGTACCTCCCATACAAATGTACCTTTCCGCCCACTTTAGAGATGGAGTAATAATATCAATAAATCCAACGCGATCGTTCTTTATTTAGTAAAACTATAGTAGGATACAGTTTTAAAGAAAAATACTGGAAGTCTAGCCACGCCTCTTCTGGTACCTCCCATTCCCGTCTGTTACCGCCCACTTTAGAAATCGATTAATATAATTAAAAGATCGTGCTCAAATGCAGTATTTAGTAAATCTTAAGCAGGTTAAAGTTTTTGAGAAAAAATCTGGAAGTCTATCCACGCCCCTTCTGGTACCTCCCATGTATCACTCCGCCCACTTTCTCGACACGATCATACCCAAATTCTGCATTTTGTTAAGCTATAATAGGACAAAGTTTTGGAGCCAACAACTGGAAGTCGCGCCCCTTCTGGTTTTTCAAATCGGTTAGTTTCAAAGAACAATGTCATACATAGGGTGAGTGTATTTATCAGTCAGTTCACCTGATTGAAATTTATGTACTGGTTTAAATAGTTTTGAGGAGCCCTGGTGAACATTTCAATCCTCTACTGCCATTAGAAGTATTTTTGGCCGCTCCTCCATACAAGCGGATCCACAGTGCACTGTAAGCAAATTGGAGTTTAAGATTTTGTTAATTAGGTCAAATGCTATCGTTTAATATTGGTTTGGCTCACTCTCGAAAAAGTGTGTTGAACTGTGTACTTATGAAATGTTTGTAATGACATTTCAACGGAAACTATTCACAGATCCGGCTTGTGTTATACGTTTTATATTGCATTCGGTGTTGAAAAAGTAATAATTTATGAACAGAGCCTATGTTTAGGGATTTTCCCCACCAAAGAAAACAGCTGTTATTCTTTATAATAAAATGAAACACGATTTTAAATTGTTTTATTTGTGCTCCTCTGTTTGTTAATTTTTCGTATAACTTGCCCTAGTAACATTACTAGTCTTTAACCTAAAGTTTAGCTACACTCACACACACACATACGCTTGATCCTTAATTTGTATCCGCATTTAGTATAAATTTTCTTTCGTACAAATGTGTACGTGAGCTTATTTTTAAATATCCTAAGTGGATTATTGGCACTCATACAATTACAGCTTTTTACACAAAATTAATGGAACAACGGTCCCAGTTCTATGGCTGTGAAGGGAAGTTGCCGGATACACTCCATACATATATTGGTATGTACGACATACAAAATAAATTACTGCGCCCATTGAAATTATTTTTTTTTTGCCGCTTTCAAGCCAGCATGATGAATGATACGATACAAACATCGGGAACACATACAAGACGTCTGAGCGTCGTGAATAATATTTCTCTCTACTACACTTTTGTTTACGTGAAGCTTCAAAACTTAAGATATTTTGTTTAAAGATGACAGGGTATAAAAAAAAAAAAAAAAATTACACCTTTATTTAAAAGCAAATACAAAAATATTGAATGAAATATTGTGAAAATGTGACAAATTTGTTTTGTTCAATGTTTCCATCGGTTATTCAACAATTTCATATAAACAAAATACATTGTATGTGATTTAGATCATAGAGTAATGCTACTCTGTGTTTTGACACTACTGAGACCTGATGATGCAGCCGTCTCAGTTTTTTCGCAATGATTAGTTCCGAACGGCTAGTTCCCACCTATCCAACTGTAAGGTCATGTCGGTATCTCTGACGCTAATATCTGAATCTACTTATTTGACGTTAAGTAGGAAGATTACCAATATGGAGAAAAATTATGTACATATACGTCCATGTATTGTACTTCAAATTAAATTAAAGTGAAAAATATTCTCTAAATAGGTGTCCCTGTGCTTATATTCTTATTTCACAATTGTTGCTGGTAAAAAATAACTATATTAAGAAATTTTGTCCAAAACATCAGCAAATGAGAATCCTGTTGAAATCGTACCACAGCCAAACAATTAATTTATTTTCATTAAAGAATAATATAATTTCTATTAATGCAAATAAAAATCTGTATGTTGTTAAAATATTAAATGATTGTTAATAAATATTTGCTTATATATTTTGAAAATATGCATTAAAAATGTTTATGATTATGTGTGGCTACTCTATTCGTATAAAAAGTTTGAGTGAAACATAAATCTAATTGGGTGAACACATTCCTTAAGCATCGCCTTTTAAGACGTTCTTCTCTTAATTAGTTTTTATACGCCAAATAAATGCTTAATACTAAGTCAGCCGACACATCCCTGATAAGTTTATTAGTTCTAATTCTTATTAATTTCAGATGCTTAAATCAAAAAAGCATTTTTGTTGGCCCTCAGATTAGGAAGCTATTAAACGATGACAGTCAAAATGTTTATTGGAGAAAGGATATACAGCTTAGAAATCTTTCAAGAGCATCGTGGACAGTTTTCTTGGAAAAATAAGAGTGAAAACTACAGACAAATTGTTGCTGAAGTATTGAAAAATTACCTCAAATTAGAGGCACGAATGTCACTCAAAATGCATTTTCTACATTCGCATTTATTTATTTTTTTTCACAAAACCTAGGTTCGGTGTGCGAGGAACAAGGGGAGCGTACCAAACAAGATTTAATGAACATTGAAAGAAATTATCAAGGATTTTGGGACAGAAGTATGCGGGAAGACTATTACTGGACTCTAATACGTGAAACCAAACCAACAAAATACAAACGACGCACAGTGGCATTTCGGCGGAAAAAAGGGTTTTCAACTTTCCAATTTCAAAATTTTAATGATTTGGTTTTGTAAAGAAATATTTGGATAAGAAAAATTCAACAAGGCTTTTTATGAAAAATGAAATTTTATAGTTAAAAAACCTAACAGAATTCAACGGAAATTTATTCAATGAAATTAGATTTAAAGTATTGTTCAAATAAAGAACTTTTTTTGTATGTAAGTTTATAGATATGGCTTTTGTTTTATTTTTCTGGTGAAAATATAGCACTTTTTTATAAAAAAAATATTATTGAAATTGGAAAAGTAAACTAATTATAATAATTTATCAAAAATTATACTAAAAATATCAACTTTTCACTTTTTGATGGAAAAAAAACTTTATGTGCTTTGCCTTGCTTAGCCCTCTAACTAAAAAAAAATGAAATGTCCGAGTCTGTACTTTTAATTAAGAAAGAAAAAAAAACCGCCAAATACCGTCCCTTTTAGTAACATCGATTTTTGTTTCAAAAGTCACTTCCAATATTTCATACAAATGCTAAATAAGACAAAAAATTGGGTATACTTTCAGGCTTATATTACTGGCGTCAGTGACGAAATTATCGATCGATTCAAGATAATTCTACAAATAATTACATGTGGCGAAAAAATTGATAGTGACAAATTTAAATTATATGCGTCGGACACTGCGAAGCTGTTCGTACAAAAATGTAGTTGGTTGGTTTTTCTGTTACTGTGCACAAAGTACTAATACATGGTAAGGATATAATGGATGCTGCCGTATTACCAATAGGAATGCTTTCAGAGGAAGCCAAGGAAGCCAGAAACAAAGATTACAGGAAGTATCGATTGATGTTTTCGAGAAAGTGTGATCGAATTTCCACAAATACTGATGTATTCAACAGACTTCTTATAACTTGGGATCCTTACATAAGTAGCATAAAGCGTCATTCGAACAAAATTTCCTTAGAACTAGATCCCATTGTTAAAGATATAGTACTTGAATAATATTACAAATAAAAACTAACACAATTTTTCGCCTGTTACATATTCAATTAAAACATTGTATATTATATTGGATTTTTATCAAGCTGAAAGGTATAAATAACCTCATTTGGCGTCTCAATATTGCCAACACCATTTTTTTTTTCATTAAAAAGTATTAAAAAGGGTTCATAACTGTATTTTATATCGTTTCTGCAAAATTTCATTGCTGTACGACCACTCCTTCTATTTTTGTCCAAGACATGTACGGGGCGGTGCCACTGTGCGACGTTCAAAAAATTTCATTCACTTTTGAAAATTCATTGATTTCTAAATAGACCAATTATTTTTTATGTAAAAAATTAAAAAAAATCAGCCCACCAAATTACCATATGAATAACGCTCGTATATTTTTTTTGGGCAAAAACAGTACATTTCACTGAATTTTTTTAAAAATGCAGTACATCGATTTGGAAAAACAGTACTTTTCGCAGTACATATTTACATATTTTATTCAATATGTAAAAAAAATTAACAATCAATTCCAGTATCAACTTTTGCAGTTGTTTTGTATTTGTCGTTGGAAGCAATTTGAATAAGCAATGTCAGCTTCGTTTTGAGGTAATTGTAGAAATCAACGTATTGTACTACATATTACATTTGACGGTCAGAATCGCCTTCAATGTTTGCACATCTAATCGGGTTTAGTCTGACGACCAAGTTGTGTTCACTGCAGAAAACATTCGCTCCACTGATGCTGACGATCGTGGCCATTTCTTTGAATTCGCAATCATCGAAACATGCAATGGAGAGAAGGCCATTGAATAATTTTATCGCTCGTTTTTGATATATCTAAATTTGGTGTGCAAATATACCGCATTTTCATTGGCATTGTACAAATTGTATTCCCTTAACTTGTTCATAACGGCTTCGACTTCATTCCATTAGTATAAAAGCATTCAAATCAAAGCAGGCAAAATTATCGAAAAAATCAGTGCGTAAAGCAGCCATCTCAATCGAATTGTATCCATTGTCAATAAGTTTTTGTTTTTCTGCTACTGCAGCTGGGGATAAAAAATTATCCTCTTGACGCATTTTTAGTGTTTCTTCGAGCTTATTTTTGAAATAAACAATATTATTGCATGAATTTGCTGTTCGCCGTTTATATTTCTATTATGTATCGAAAAACAGTACTTTGGGGGAGAAAAGCAGTACGCAGTTTTTGATGTCGAAAAACAGTACTGTACTGCGAAAAACAGTACAGATACGAGCCTTACATATGAAAGATATTTGTTTGCTCCAGTCCAAAACCTTGTTGGCTAGTGTAATTCAAAAAACCACCACAAACAGACACGCATCTTTTTGTAAATTAGGCAAATGACCATAATAGAAAGATTTTGAAAACTAAAATTTCACATAAATAAATGTTCGAAGTTCAACTTTGACCCATCGTGGTGCTTAATATTTCATTAAGGTTTTTGTGGCACCAAAAGTTAAAAAATTGTCTACTTGCATTCATTAAACTCATGAATACGTAGCAGATACGAAAAACTCCTAGGCTCTTCATTTGCAGAATCTTTCCTAAGAAATTTTATCCAATATCTAAAAAAAACTTATTGCAATCCCATAAAATTCCGCACAAATGGCAAGATTTGTTATTGTGTCATCAGATTTCTTGTGGCACTAGCACTCACTCAAATTGTTACAAGTTGCATGTAATCAATAACAAATTTGGTTTTATTTTCAATTTTCTTGTTATTCGTTTTTTTTTTTGTCTTTGCTTAGGGCAACATATGGTCCATACTATGTTTGTGGGCCGAAAAAAATATTTTAGCTGGAAAAGGATTAATAGACTTTATATCAAACTACCAACACAAAATAGGAGATGTACAAATGAAGATATATGGGCTGTTCATGAAAGGTAGACACAATCGGCGTGACAGAACTTTAAGTGAATACTGTAATGTGGCACAAAAACTGCACATGGGTGATTCCAGCCTTACGAATGTTACGATCGTACGATTCAATTGAAAAAAAAAAACACTTAAAAGTTTTAATTTTTTGTACTTTCTATTATATTTGAAAAAGCTCCCTACTAGCTCTACATTATGTAAAAAAGGCGTCATATTTAAAACCCTACTACTAAGATATTAACGAAAAACATGCCTACATTATAGTACACGAAATAGAAGTGAGTTTTATATTAGTTGTTTAAATTTTAAAAGTCTGCGTGCTGTTAAAGATTTATTTCATACTTAATTATCTTATAAAACAGACCAATAGCGTTTTAAAAATATGTTTATATTGGGCAAATTCGTTCCTCTGGTTTTTAGCCACGAGCTAATAAAGACCTACATTATGTTACTGACGTTATGTGACAAATATTCCCATAGCAGTGAAATGTTTAAAAAATGTTTGTTTAAGTCATTGTTTTATTTGCGAATTTAGGGAATATTATAAAGTTTATATGGTATTAATTACAATATGCAACAAATGACGACTTTTTGAAAAATACAAAAACGGGATAGTATAGGTTCGATTCTACTATCGAAGGGTAATAAAACCCTATACTCAGTTTGGCGAGATTGGTGACCAATTTTTTTTTATGGGCCCCTAAAGATTCTCAAAATCAGTGAGCCCCATGAAAAAAGGTGTGATCAGTTTTTGTCCAACAGCTAACTCACACTTCGTGATAGCGCTAAACTGTATTCGGCAATAATGTAGCTGGGAGTTTTGCGCACTAACTTTATTAACAAATTATGTCAAAAAAGTTGGTTATTCCTGCCCTTTTTCACTTTTTTTGAGCATTAGTTTGAGGGAGTCCAAATTTCTCTCTAACACTGTTCGCCAAAATTGTAGCCCTGGTAAAGATAAACAACTTTTGTGAACATATCAATCCAATCTGAACGTGTCTAGGCAACCTAAATAGCTCATAAAGTCCACGTTGATACCGGTTTTTAGAACCTTTACGCACTTATAAGTGGATTTAGAAAGAAGAGACTGCGGCCTTTCCAACCATATATATAGTTGTATTGGTAACTTGTCATATCTGTTTGTTTTTTGCCTCGAAATTTCAAACTTTTGTAATTTTTTCACTATTTTTAAGTTTGATGAAGTTTTTAGCCCCTATTTTATAAGGACACCCTAATGTTTACTACTTTATTCAGAAAGTGCACGCTTTCGCGAGTTATACGCATACTTGTTTTTAAGAATCTGTTAACAAATAGTTAAGTTATTCATGTTTTGCGAGGGACGCAACTTTCATATCCTATCTATAAAATAAAAATAAGTCGCTGAATGTGTTGCTAAGCGCAAAACTCGAGAACAGTTGGACCGATTTGGCTCAATTTTTTTTCAGTTATTCGTAATTGCCAGGAGTAGGTTTTTACGAAAGAAAATTTTGGAAAACCCTCCGGAAAAGCCGGAAAATGGGAAATACCGAAAATTTGCTTTTTTGTATGGAATTTTGTGTGCAATTGTTACAAATAATTTTTCGAATGGAAAAATAAAAAAATTTTGTTGGAAAATTCGGAAAATTCCGGAAAAATTCGATAAATTTTAATACTATTTTTCGACGAAATTTAGCTTTTTGTTGTACGATTTGATAGTTATGAATGAAGAAACTTGCGAAAAATTTCGGATAATTATTCCGAAATGACTCCGAATGGAAAAATAAATAAATTTTCGGTGGAAAACTCGGAAAATTCCAAAAAAATCGATAAATTTGCATTTTTTGGCAAAATTTTGCATTTCATCGCCTGATTTGAGGTAAACTGCATATTAAATTTTTGTCGGTTTTCGAATAGAAAAATAGAAAGTTTTAGTCGGAAAATATCAAAAAAAAGTTATTTTTTTTCGACAAAATTTTGCTCTTATCGTGTTTTTGTAATTTTTGGCGATGTAAATGTGAACAATTTCGAACAATTATGACTTTTGAAATTGAAAAATAGAAAAATTCTTGGTGGAAAACTCGGAAAATTCCAGAAAAAATCGAAAGATTTGGATGCCCTCGACGAAATCTTCCATTGTATCGCTTGATTTGATGATTTCATACGACGTAAAGCTGAAAAATTTGTTGTGTTGCTGAAAAATTTCGGATTATTGTGAAATATAGTGTTAAAAATTTATAGTAATTTATCAAGAAAGAACGTTGTCCCAGTTTGCTCAATATTTTTTTAAATTTTTCATAATTGGCAGGAATTTTGTATGCCAAAAAATTGCACTTACATTCTTCGACTGCGGCCCTTCCCCCTGAATAAACAATTTACATTACGTAATTCTTCGCAAATATTCCCAGATTTTGATCATATATGTGCTTGAATATAAAAATAAAAAATAACAATAAGGATGATGTAAAAATTGCTCTTAAGCGCCCCATACACGAGTACTGCCGCAGTTCATGCCGATGAACCCCTTGTGTACGTGTGTGATTGAAAGTTTCGATACACACTTATCAATCATTGCTGTATTTTGAAATTTGAAACAGGAACATGTTAGCTTTTCCTTCAAAAGTATGTTGCACAATGCCAATGAGGACTGATACAATCCTTTAATTTATTAAATAAATAGTTTTTCCATTTTTGCTTTTTATTTTGGACACTAAGAAATTTTTAAATTTCGTTGTTTACACATTCATAAAATAATTTTGTAGAATTTGACATATTTGAAATATAACAAATACACAAAGTTCATCTGATTAATAGGTGTTAATTTTGAAAATCAAAACTGTTTTGATTTTCATACTGCATTGTCTGTGTGACAAATACATTCTCATGTTTTCCCAAATTTACCAATACACATATATTGCCGTTCCAGCGGCAGTACTCGTCTATGGGACGCTTTAGAAAACAATTTTTTTTTTTAATTTACTCATTTTTTTATTGTGTAATGCTTTGGTTGGAAATAAGGATTTTCCTACCGAAATTCAAAAAAATAATTGTACATTTCGTACTATTTTTGTTTATACATAAAGAAAACACTCCAAATTTTGTTCATATGTCAATTTACCGATAAGAGCTGTAGCCATTCAAATTTTACTATATATTGGGTATTTGGCATATAAAATATTAAGGGAAATTATGGTGGGATATAACAAACTGTAAATTTTGGTTTGAACAATAAAAGTATATTTTTTTGCGAATTGAAATAGGCAAATATTGTACTTTAATTGTGTATAAATCAATATAAAGTTTTTTGTTTTTGTTTCAATAAATTATGAGGTTTAAAGAGCCTCAAAAATGTATATACGTTAATTTGAACATTTCTGATTTTTCTTGCGCTTAAACATAAACAGTACTGAATTTTTCCCCTCATTGATTTGGGACTCAATTCTGAGAATTGTACGTGTAAGTAGCTTCAAAAATAAGAACTTCTCTTTTGTGTATTTAGCAAAGTTGTACATATTGAATAGGAGAAAATGCGGAACAAATCTGACCGAAAAAATACTCAAAGTGCAAAAGTTTTCCATTAACCTATAGGTTTAAGGAAATGAGCTCAGATTTTCCTCTTTAAGATGTTAAATTTTGTGCTTGGGTTTAAGATTTATGTTCTATTTTGTGCAGTTAGTGCACTCAAAGAAAAATCAAGTCAAAAGTACGGTAAGTACAAATTTTCTTAAATCCAGTACAAAATTTTTGATCCAAGAACGAAAAAACATAGCCTGGAATTTTTATTTGTAGATGTTATTAAGCCTTGTGGCGGTTGATTTTTAAGTAAAAAATTCTTAATAATAGATGACATTAAGCCTGATGGGGCTTGATTTTTAAGTGTAGAATTCTTAATTATAGATAACATTAAGCTAGATGGGGCTTGATTTTTGTTATGCGGATAGCTAATTAGATAGTTGCCAAACAAAGATCACACGTCACTTGATTCGCACAAGCTCTTAAGATTTTCATAATTAATTGGAGAATTTATACGCTTAAATTCAAGTACGATTTTTGGAAAAAAATAAGAATTTTAAACTTAAATTTAGAATGTGAATTAATTGTGGGGAGAAAACATTAAACTAAGAGAGTAAATGTTATTTCTCCCACAAACATTTTTTTCTCAGAGATTTATGTAAGATTTTTTATTCTTACTTTAAGTCAGAAAATACTTGATGTTAATTCTAAGAATTTAATACTGAAAAGTTGAGAATCGTACTTAAAATTCTGTAATTAAGTTCGTACAAACTTAATTGGAGAATTTATTCTTATTTTAAGATTTCTTACGCTTACATTTTTGACCATATCCCGTTTTATACTTGATTTAAGAATAATTAGCACTATTCGTACTTAAATATTTAAGACCTTTTTCTGCAAAAAAATAAAAATTTTAAACTAAAATATAGAATGCGTTTTGTTTCTGTGTGCTGCCTTTATAAAAACGAAAACATGATTTCGTTTCTTTCGTACAAAAAAAACTAAAATATACTTGTTTTCATACACACGAATCGTATATAAAATGCGTCAACTTGTCATAGGCGGTGAGAGAAAATTTTGTCTGTCGACAACTAGAATGTCAAAGCAATTCGTTATCGATAACACAGACAGATTTATTGTGTCTGAACGCGGCCATGTATTTACTTTCGTATATAAACACTTACGTATGAGTACTAAATAAAATTCCACATAAGTCATACGCTCTGGCATGGGCAAACTTCATATGAATCATATCATCACATGATATGCTACGAACTAAATAAATAGCTTATTGCGACACAATAAAGTTTAACCCACAAATAATGCAAATGTTCTTATTTTTGGGGCTACTTTTACGGACATTTTTCAGAATTGAATTCCAAAATCATGTGTTGTACTGTGTTATGTCAATTCACCTAACATAAGCAAACCCTTACCACTATGTTAAAAGTTGATGTTCCTCTATCGAAATGGCCTAGAATAAACTACCTCTTTCCTTATTTTTCCCTTTGAATTTACCCTTCCTATGATAAATACAGTGGAAAATTTTGTCCTAAAATTAGTGAGACTTCTGAAATCCATGAAACATAGCACTTAGGGTTTTAAGGGCCGCTTATTTGAACACGGAGTCAGATTTGGGAAAAAAATGTGGATACAGAATAGCAGACATTATTTTCAAAAAATGCTGAAAATCCCCCGAAAAAAATGTCCGCTAATTTGCATTCGGCCTTTTATTTTTTTTTTTTTTTCAAAATTTTACTCCGGATTCGAAATCAGCGATCCCAAAAACTCCCATACTACCAAGACTTATGCACATTGCAAGTATCCTTTTTATTAAGGCCAAATTTATCACAGATCCAACCATAGTGTGGCTGATTAAAAAAAACACGGTAATAATATCACAACTTTCAAAGTATTGTTCTGATTATTTTGAAATGTTCACGACATTTGCAGAGGAGGAGTCAGGCTTTCAGACTTTTATATTCAAAGGCACCCTGTGCCAAAACAGGCGATACAGGGTGTTGACCACTTTGGTAACGCAGAAGTATTCAAAGTCTAGTACTTATACAATTACACAATGCAACAAATTTTTGATCCCGGCTTCTAAATAGTTGATCCTTATGTAAAATTTCACGCTGAATTCAAATCTGATCTCAGATATGTGGAAAGTAAAACAGATTTTGAGATATGGTCATA
Source organism: Muscina levida (assembly GCA_964034835.1). Classification (NCBI taxonomy): domain Eukaryota; kingdom Metazoa; phylum Arthropoda; class Insecta; order Diptera; family Muscidae; genus Muscina; species Muscina levida. The sequence goes on from OZ035881.1 coordinate 79,161,470, forward strand.
TTTCCATTTTTAGTATTTTGAAAAAAGGTAGGTCTACTAAAATGCCATTTTCTCTGGCTTTAATTCACCGATTTTACTCAGCTGTGACAAAAATAAAATATAATAAAATTATTTCTTAAAAACACGATAGTTGATTAAAATCCAATCATTAATGACGAAGTTATGGCACTTCAAAGTTGGATTTTTGTAAAAATTTTAATGATTTTTCAAATTTACGCTGCCTTTTATTAAGTTTTTTTCCGTGTTTCCGTAAAAATTGCTCCGGTTTCAGACTATTACATGTTAGAATAATATGTTACAAAAATTTGTTGCCCTTGGTCATCAAAATCGGTTGAAATCGCTGAATTCAGCGTGAAATTTTACATCAAAATGTATTATTAAATGTCCCGGATACAGAAACTTTTGAAATTTTGTGACATAGTGTTATAGGCCTATTACACTTTCAAGAATCATTTTTCAGAATCTACTATGTTAGGCAAGCAAATCAATAACTCAACTATTTAATGTAAAAGAATATTTCCTAAAACCTCCAATAAATTAGGAACACTTTCACAAAGCACACAAAATTTAAAAGTTACCTTAAAATATTGTGTTTTTTAGAACGTCGACATTCTACAAAACACAATATTTTGCGAAAAGGTACCATGATTCATTCAGCATTTTTTTTAATTTCTTTTTAGTCACATAGCCACAACTCCGATGTTGGACTCAGACTTCACATATTTTCCTGGCAACCTGGACATCAACAAGGGTGCCAAAAGTGCAGTACAGAATGTGCAGAATACTTTCAATTATAAAGGTTATGAAATTTACATGTCCTCATAAGCATTTAAAAAAAACTATAAAAATTAGCAATAATATTACGAATGTAAAATGCGATTTTGCGCTTACCAATTAGGCAAAAAAGTATCGCTAGTTCAACTTAACACAATAACATACAAATGCATATATCCAACTTTATTCTTTCCCTGCAGAATAATCTGACAACCCTAATTATCTTACCCTGTTTAGTTTCGTTTGTATTCTTCGATTGTATTCAACAGAATTTAGTTTATCTATTTCAATTGAATGGCTTTTCAGCATGAATGTCGTTTTTTATATTCAACTATTCTAAGCTGTAATAAACTATAACGCACAACAACAACAACAACTGCAGCATCAGTGAAATTGCAATACAATAAGCGTGATGTCAACAATTGATTCATACGAAACTCGGGTTTTTTTTGGGTAGTTTGAAAAACTTAAAAAGAAAGTGAAATAGACTAGAGTGGGTTTACATGATTTAAAAAAAGTGACTTAACAAAATAAAATTTTCTGTATAGGTATTTCCAGAGGACAAACAATATCATTGTTGTTAAATATATACCCCCAACCTACGGGTAGGAGGGTACATATCATTTGATACGACCCAAGAGTGTAACACAGAGAAGGAGCCACTTAAGTCCCTAGGTTTCTTTGAACCAAATTCGAATCATGATTTTTTAAGTCGTTTGAGCCATGTCCGTCTGGCTGTCCGGCTGGTACGCACGATAACTTTCGAAATACGCAGCCAAATGTTCTGAAATTTTGCACGATTTAATATTTCCCCAAAACTACTTACGGTACCTGTCACTTTAGAAATCGAATAAAATTTCAATACACCCAACGGGATCGTACCTAAATTCTGTATTTAGTAAAGCTAATGCAGGATAAAGTTTTGGAAAAAAAATCGGGTTTCCCGACTGATACTTTCTTAAGGCTGATTTACACGCTATTCACCCATATCCCCTATCTAATGTCAAATCGGGAGTGCCACATAATCCCCAAAATCAAAATCCCCAAACACAAAATCCCCAGCCAAAAAAAAATCCTCAAAATAAAAATCCCCAAGCACAAAATCCTCATACACAAAATCCCCACACTTTTTTGGCGGCAGTGTCACAAAATGCCCAAACACAAAATCCCCAAATACAAAATCCCCACCCTACATTTTGGTGTGGTTCGGTTTCTTTTAGCGACAATTTTCCGCGCACTCAAAACTCAATTGAAGCTTATAGATTCAAAACTATTGTACAATTAATATTTGAAAAAGTAATTTAATTTCAATACCTACATTTGTGAATTTATAATTTAAATTTTTGGAATTTTTATTTCAAAAATAATTTCAAACATAAAATTCTCAATTTCTGTGTGATAACTATTCAAATTATATTTAAAATCGCGGCGATTTTTAACATAATTTGAATGGTTATCACACAGTATTTGGGGATTTTGTATTTGGGGATTTTGTGTTTGGGGATTTTGATTTGGGGATTTTGTGTTTGGGGATTTTAGTTTTGGGGATTTTGATTTTGGGGATAACGTGGTACACCCGTCAAATCAGTACATTTTGATTTTCTATCCACCTTCCTATAATTCAATATTACTTTGCTATAATTTGGTAGTGTTTGTCTTTGCTTACTCTTACATGTTTTCTAATTAGGCTATCTCGCTCATGTTGTTGAGGGGATATGAGTAGATATGGGTGGATAGCGTGTAAACCATACTTTACTGGTTTACATTTTTTTTTTTTTGTAATTTGAATTTGTTGAACTTTAACAAAACAAACTATATATATCGTTGGAAAGTCTCGTTTCCCCAAATATTCTGTGAAAGATGTTGGGGGTTTTTAGGAAATAGTATAATTTTCCTCATATTTTTTTACACTGTGGCCTTCATAGATTAATGCTTAAAGTGCCTATGGAAAATTGTGTGTATCCATAGTACTGTCCAGAATCTAAATTTTTTTAATATGAACATAGTAATCAAAGTATTTCAAATTTTTAAAGAAAATTACAAAATAAAAAAGTGCGTCCGCAATGCTGGCAATACCCATATATAGATTTATTTAAGGTTTACTCGAGTTTTTGTGTCCTTGGAATCATTAAAATCCCAAAAATCTGGATAACTTTCAAAGGCGTACCCATCAAAGTGTTTTTACCTTTGAGGTTCAAATATTGATACAACTCTATTAAATACACGCCTATATTGTAAGATTTATCAGACTCGGTTAATCGGTTTTTCGACCATAATCACTGTAAAAACACGTCACAACATAAATATATGCACTCGTAATCTGTTGAGTTTGGAGTATTTTTGTGAGTTTATTTAGGCAATAACTGCGCCTTGTCATCGTGCGTAGTCGCTGTTTTTTTGTGACCCATATAAATCGCATTGCCATATGTGACAATATATGGATGGTCGGTCACATACTATGTAGGTATGTTAGAGTTAGACAGAAAATTGCACGCTTAAAGAGATTAATATTTTTGTTGACATTTGCAAATTTGTTTTGCGAAACCTATCGTTATTAACTTAAAACGAAACCAATACAGAAATGTAAACCAGGTAAACTGTCTTGTTAATGCTGTCATTTGTTGCCAAATTTAATTGGGAATTTTATTTTAGAGTTCGCCGAGGTCTTTCGCCACATACTAAAATGTTTGGTCCATCTTAAGAAATTACTGAAATACACTGAGAACCATATGGAAAAAATTGATTTTTTTCGTAAAAAGTGTAAAAGACGCCTAAAATATTGGATTAACAACTTACGTCAATACCTAATACCAAAAGGAAGTTATAAAAAAATAAATTCAATACAATATATTTTATTTTCGACTCAAAAATTTAGAATATTTCAATACTTAATAAACGCCCATTCGCTGTTTTGGACATATTATGTTTCTTTTACCCTAGTTATTTTGACGGTTAGAGGTGGCAAATATATTGGAGGGTACATTCGTTAAAATATACGTGTTAAGTAGTAATTGCATTAATTGTTAATACAATTTATTATTATTTTTATTTCCATTTGATGCTACGAAGATTAAAAAGGTCCGTAAAGTATGCAGCTTTGATTTTTGATTAATGTGGCAAAAATATTGGAAATCGCGGTATGTAATCCTTTTGATTGTCAAGTATTTGGAAGGATTTCGCCATGAATGTCATCTTGCGCGAAATTAGGGGCTAAAATATCTTTAAATGGCTGTGAAATGACCAAGTATTAAATGTGCATAACTTGCCATCGATATTATTATGTAGCATTCAAAATACTACTGGTTACACTTTATTTCAACAAAATTTCAGGGTCAGCTAGTTATTAATAAATTTGTAATAACCAGGGCAACCGGAAATATGCTACAGCATGTTTTTTTTTACAACGAGATATTAACAAATGGGTAATGTATTTACATGTTTCATGGTCCTACAAGTGTTTTGAGACCTATTTGTTAGAGCATATTTTGGCATATTTTACCCATAAAGTCATATTTCGGCAAATTTTGGTTTTAGGAGCATAATTTAAAAAAAAACCTCATATTTTATGTTTTTCACTTTATTTTTTTTGTTAGTAAAAACAAGTGTCTTTACAACTTTGGTTATTTTAAAAGTAACAGCCAAATCTACTACATGTTTTACACAAATGTGAAATGCTAAACGTTTTTTGATCTTGCTTTTCGCGCTTTCTTATTCAATAAGTAAACAAAACATAAAAAAGAGGCACTTTTCAACCACCACCGATTTCGACCCTGGACATAATGCCTAAAGCTAATCCGACAAAAGCAGCAAAACTAAAGGCGGTTGTAAAAAAGTTTCCTGACTTTCTAAAATCTGCAGCAAAGTTTTTGCAGCAGATCGCAGATTTCAAGTGTAGCAACATGTGGAAAGCGGCATATATAATCAACTAAGTCATATAAGTGAAAATAACAGACCAAACAATAATTTTTGCCAGAATGTTCCGGTAGACTCTCAAAAAAACATAATTTTAAGAAAAACTGTGCCGAGCTTTTGTATCTGCCGACATTCCACTTTAAAAAATGAGAAATCAAAATATAAGAACACTATTTGAGGAATACACGGAATACCAAGTGCCATCCGAAACAGTTCCTCGAATTAAACATTTAAAAAATGTATACAACGACTGGATGGACAATATTCGAGCAAAACTAAAAAATCAATTTATGTCTCAATCGATGAAACAATAGATGCAACAGGCAGAAATGTGGCAAAAATTTTAGCAGGTGTATTAGAGTAATAGAGAAATAGAGAAATTTTTACTACATACAGCAGCATTGGAAATCGCTAATTACTCAACAATTGCTCGACTGTGGGACGACGCCATCAAATATCTGGACGTCAACTTCAATAAGAATAATGTTATGCTTTTTGTGACGGATACAGCTACATACATGGTAAAGGCTTGAAAAGCTGTAGTGACATTTTATCCGAAAGTGACGCATGTGACATGTATTTCTCATGGTGTCCATCGATTGTGTGAATGTATTCGGAATTTACATGAAAACGTAAATAACACTATTGCTAATGTGAAGAAGTTATTTTTAAACGCTCCATGTAGAGAGGAAATTTTTAAACAAATGTTTCCAGACCTTCCATTACTTCCAGAAGCTATAACAACACGATGGGGAACATGACTTGAAGCTGTCAGCTACTATGCCAACAATTAAGAAGACATTTTAGAGGTCCTAAGTGCATTAAACGAAGAGGATGCACAATCCATTTAAACTGAAAAGGATGTCTTGACAGACCCCCAAACTAGATCTGACTTCATTTATATTGCTTCAAATTACGGTTTTATTGCAAAACATATTAAAAATTTGCAAACATCAGATCTTACGCTTATGAAACAAGTTTAGGTGAATGAAGACACGTTTAAATTGATAGATAATTTATCGGATTCCGAAATAAATTTAATAGTTAAAAAAATTGAATCAAATTATATCAAAAAACGTTGGCTTGGAAGAAGTGAAGAAGTTTGAACTTTGTAAAGAACTAGTGGGCCCGGCAATGCTTCTCTATTGCATATTAACTTGTAATATATTTCACATTTAAGTCTACAAAGTACTTTGAAAACGGTACAGCTCGACAATAATATGTTGAGTTTATTAACTTATATAACTAATTTGAAGTAACTCCCTAACATGGAATTTAACCAATTACATTTTATTGTTGTAAATGCTAATAAAAAGTTCATCAGCAAAGTCATATCTATAGTGCCGAGATGTAGATTAAGTTTTTTCTGCATGTAGGGCGAAAACCCACTTCTTCCACAAATCGGAAACAGATATTCCGCTAAGGATCAAAATTTAATTTTTATTTTGATCTGTAGAAGCAGATACTAACTATCTCTTTGGGCATAAAAATACTTTTGTTATGCCTTCTCCGCCTATTGACCGCAAATGATAATTCAGTTTGAAGCTTCATGCCTTTAGCCATAAAAACTTCTTTTCTCATGTCTTCTTCTCACACGGATCAAGAATATTCCGGAATACTATTATTGTATTGAACTCATATTACCATTTTTTGAGATAATTCGGTCACCAACGATTGGCTTAACAAAGTGATGGTCTCACGCGCTGTATGGCATATTACACCGTCGTGTTGGAACCATTTCTCCTTCAAATAATGTGCAATGACATGATAAATAAAAAAAATCAATTGATCGTCCACTGGCTCAAATTCTTCCACCAGTTAGATCTTATATAGATGTAGGCCAAGACGTCTACAGCGTCGATGGCTTCTATAAGCTGCTCAGATGGATCATTATATGCACCCTCAACTTCGCAAAGGGGTACATAAGTATAGCGAACAGAACGTGCATTTTGAAAATAAATTTGCAAGATTTGTAAACGTTGTTCTTGTGTAGTTTTTACATGGTGATTTTTCAAAGTATACTAAAAGAAAGTCTATCACACTTCATTAGTATGACAGCTAGATTTAAACTTATAACTATCAGAAGTTCTATACGTCAAAAAAAAAATTACCCAATACATAGGTTATTTACAAATGTTTGCTAATGTTACCTCTGACATACTATAAAAATTCAAATTGTGCTCCAATAAAACAAAAGGTGTTTTCCAGTATAACTACAATGAATATTGCTTTATTTTTCTATATGTATTATTTATTACCGATTCGCTCTCCTGAAAAGTAAATGAAAAGTAACTAGTGTACGGACCATTATTTGATACAGTTTATAAATTCAACTATTGAAGTGCGTGGGCAGCGCCTCGGCACTTTTTACTTATTAAGTTCCAATTAGCCTGTTGATTAGTGCGGAACAATTTGTTCGCGTCTAAAAAAATGTGGTAATCGTATACCAGTATCGAAATGTACGATAAATTCTTAGAATATTCACTTAGAAACTATATGTCTACAATCAATTCCTAGTTCGCGCTGAGAAGCAAGAAGATTTCAGGTTGAGATATATTTCTAGCAATTTTTCAGTTACGTCAAACCTACCATTCCGATGTTTGGAGACCAAGACGATGAGAATAGCATATTTTTGACATTGTTTTGGACAATATTCTGAAAAATGATTTTTAAAAACTTAATTTCCGTATGCCAACTCTCAGAGGCCATAACTTTTTAACCAATACATAGATTTGGTTCTGTAATATCTCATTTAGTTTGCTGGGAAGTTAGTTTTACGCAGAAGGTCTCGAAAAATAAATATCTGCAGTTTTCGGATTGTCCTCATTTAAAAACAAACAAAAAATCTCTAACAGAAATCTTTATGCTTTCCAGCGCGAGCTAGGAATTGATTTTAGACACAAAGTTTTTTGGTGAAATTTTCTTACAATTCATCGTAGATTCCAATTTTGGTTACGATTTTTGCGAAAAAAAAATTGGCCCACTTTACTGTTCATATCTCTAGGCGGACAGCAATGTTCTGTGGAATTTTTACAGTTATTACTGTTTGTTTTAAAAGGGGTGTGGAACAGCCCACTTCCACCATTACTCTAATTCATACAGCAACAACAACATATGTAACAAATCACACCTTCATACCACTGATAGTTCATGAGATATAGTCTTTTTTACTTTAAAGTTGTATGGGCGGTGCCACGCTCCTTTATCCAATCACAACTAAGTACAGCCAGTGACTTACAACAGGTCATTAGTACCACTTTTTAAAATTATCTTATAAATCAGTCAATTAGAAAAGCCGTCAGAGCGATTTTTGAAAAAGTGGTGTGGCACCGCCTTCTTCCTCCCTGGCGGTAATTAATACTGCTCCAATAACATATATACCAAATCTCATCTTCATACCCCTGAAGCCGTTTTAATTTTCAAGTTATATGGGCGGTGCCACGCCCCTTTATCCAATCACAATCAAATATAGCCAGGGACTATCAACAGGTCAACAGTACCACTTGGTAAAATTTTCGTATCAATCGGTCTATTAGAAAAGCCGTTAGAGCGATTTTTGAAAAGAGGGCGTGGTACCGCCCACTTGCACCTCGTCTGTAATTCTAACTGTACGAACAACATATATACTAAATCTCATCTTCATACCTCTGATAGTTCATGAGATATAGCCCTTTTGATTTTCAAGTTGTATGGGCGGTGCCACGCCCATTTATCCAATCACAACCAAATATAGCCAGGGACTATCAACAGGTCTACAGTACCACTTGGTAAAATTTTCGTATCAATCGGTCTATTAGAAAAGCCGTTAGAGCGATTTTTGAAAAGAGGGCGTGGCACCGCCCACTTGCACCTCGTCTGTAATTCTAACTGTACGAACAACATATATACTAAAACTCATCTTCATACCTCTGATAGTTCATGAGATATAGCCCTTTTGATTTTCAAGTTGTATGGGCGGTGCCACGCCCCTTTATCCAATCACAATCAAATATAGCCAGGGACTATCAACAGGTCAACAGTACCACTTGGTAAAATTTTCGTATCAATCGGTCTATTAGAAAAGCCGTTAGAGCGATTTTTGAAAAGAGGGCGTGGCACCGCCCACTTGCACCTCGTCTGTAATTCTAACTGTACGAACAACATATATACTAAATCTCATCTTCATACCTCTGATAGTTCATGAGATATAGCCCTTCTGATTTTCAAGTTGTATGGGCGGTGCCACGCCCATTTATCCAATCACAACCAAATATAGCCAGGGACTATCAACAGGTCAACAGTACCACTTGGTAAAATTTTCGTATCAATCGGTCTATTAGAAAAGCCGTTAGAGCGATTTTTGAAAAGAGGGCGTGGCGCCGCCCACTTACACCCTGGCTGTAATTCTAACTGTACGAACAACATATATACCAAATCTCATCTTCATACCTCTGATAGTTCATGAAATATAGCCATTTTAATTTTCAAGTTGTATGGGCGGTGCCACGCCCCTTTATCCAATTTATATATAAGAATGGCTAGACCGATTTTGGATTTCAAAATCAACTAACCATCATCACTCCTCCCTGTACCTTCCCTAAAAATTTTATGGCAATCGGTCGAGCCGTTCTCGAGTTATTGAGTGACAATCAAAATGTACACTTCTTTTTATATATATAGATTATGTAAATCTGCGCCAACATTAACATCAAAATACAAAGTACAGGAAATACTGTCCCTTAAATTCGCTCCAATTACATCTGTGGACGTCGGAAGATCATTCTCAATGTTTTTGTACATTTTACATTTTACGTCGTAATAGACAAAATTTTTTGTTCGATAATTTATCTCAATATTTTGTAGTTTATTGCAACAACAATATCACATAAGATGCTAAACATACAAAAACACCGTGATACTTAGGAAACATGGTTTAAGATTTTTGTTACTTTAATGTTGAATAATGAATTTATGATTTTAATTTTTGATATTTTTTTAATTGTTTCTTAAAAAATAGTACTTAAATATTAATTTATATTTTATTTTACATTTGGAAATTAACCAAAAATACTTACAAAGTCTGAATTTAAAATAATATGGTTTTTTTTTTAATTTTTAAGCTGTTTTTTTTCTTTAAATAAAAATATTTCTAATTCATATGAAAAAAATTTTGTAACTTACATTTTTTAGAGCATTTTTTTTTTGGATTTTAAGGTCATATTTTGCCATTTTTCAGGTCATATTTTATGCGCATAAAACACGATTTATAGGGCATATTTCCGGTTGCCCTGGTAATAACTGAAGTAAACATGAAACTATAAAGTGTTAGATTCTTACAGTGGATGATTAGGGCAGCGTAAAGCATAGTTTTTGGGTCTTAGTTAATAGTTGATCATGGGTAAAGAGGTGAGAAATTCAAACATCATCAAGAATTCCCTAAAAGGTAAACGACAATGAATATTAATTTTGTTTTTATTTTCGTACAAATCTCTGATGAAACATCACCCAATAAATATATAATTTCTTTTACGAAAAATTGCCTAAATGTATCAACAAAGAACATACTTTTTAAAAACTTATTTAACGAAACGTATTTTAAGCTATAAACTTTATTGAGTCTTCAAAGTTAGCCAGGCAAAAAGGACAGGAGAGGAAATTACTGCCTCCTGTTAACGCTAGTGTCTGTATTTTGAGTTTCAGATTTACGAAGAATATCGTAATGTAAATTGTTTGTTGAAATTGTTTTGTGAAAGGCTAACAACTATATTAAAAAGATTTTAGTTGTTCTTTATTGACGTTTCTGTTTTACACTCATTTGTACACCAATAACTATAACAGCTAATTATCTATTTAAAGAAAATATTAAGTGAATATTGTTAATTAAAAGAAAACATAAGATCGGTCAAAAAATGGAATACAAATAAATTTATATGTGAGTAATTTATCATATATATTTTTAGGCGATTTTTCATAATGCAAAATAGTCCAAGAATATAAAGTTTTATTATAAAAAATTACTCAAAAGATAAAACTAAAATTAAAGTCCAAACAAGAATAAAAACTTGCCCATTTTTTTAACCGCTAGTTCGTAAGTAATTTTAACCGGAATATTTTTGGATTATTCTTCATTTTATTCTGTGGTCCATTTTTCGTAACCCCACTTAATTTATAGAAATTTGGTTTCCTATTTCGACATTTCGGGGAGCCCAATCAGACCGCTGTTTTAAAACAGATATAATTGATATCTACTTCATCGGATATAATCAGCTCTAATCATATCTAAATAAATCAGAGCAACTAAGAGACCAAATACAAATGAAAATAAATGATTAGATATAATGTATTCTATTATAATTATGCAGTTAGTACTAATAGACCACACATTGTTTTTGTTTGCATTTCATAAATAATATTTGCAATAGCTTCCGCTATTTCTACAAGTAAGCACGCTTCTATTGTAAGACTCTCACAAAAGTTACCTACAATTTAACGAAGAATTTCGTTTTGCTAGACATGCCGATCGACTCGACTATTTAAAAGTTGCTGCCAACAACATATAGATTGAAGCCAATCGCTGAAATGTAGATAGCTGTGACGGGGCTCAAACCCATATCTCGCGCATGTTTCTGTTTTTATAATATAATATTTGATCACGTAAAGACGAGCTTTTATCTATATTGTTGACAAAAATGTTTTGTTATGAAAACTAGCAGGCAAGATTTACTATACTTTCTCACAATATTCCTAGAATGTATTTTAAGAGAAATATTTTAAGAAATCAATAAAAAAAAGCATTTAAACTATTTAATTAACCATACACAAAATTATGCTTCATACAACTAAATTCAAAGCAAATCTAGCATAAAAAAAACAAAACACTTGTGCAAATATATGCGAGAACCTTGATCCAGAAATGGAAATCAAATATGTTTGGCAATGACAAGCAATGTTTTATAGTAAAACAAAACATTTCTCCCACGACATAAATACTCTAATTTTGAGTAACACGCGATGACTTACCCTAATTGTCAAAATAAAGCGCCTATAAAAACTCTAGTTAGATAGCAAATCCACATTAGTTTAAAATCTGAAATAATCCATTGCAAAACAAAATGCGCATCTTACTTTTCTTTACCTTTTTGGGCTTAGTTGCATTAGCTCTGTCAGCAAACGACGCACACACGCAGCCGCAGAATGGAAAAGGCAACATTGTGTCCAAGGAACGTGCCCAAAAGATCATGGAAGCCATCGGTTGGAAAACGGGCAATGGCAATATAAGAAAACGTTTAAATAGAAATAGGAATTTAAGGCAATAAAGAATAATTTATACTAATAAATAGACAACTACAAAACTACAACTACCTATTGGACAAAGCAAATTGTTTTAAAACTCATGAAGTCCGCCTACACCGTCTATTGTATTATAAGGGGTAGTATCTGAAATAATGTTATTAATGAATTTGCATCGTATGCACTTACCGAAGTTAGAATGTATAAAGATTTTGGCAATATTTTTAATACTTGCCCTATTTTCAGCAAATCAAAGTTAAAAAATGTGAAAAAATGCTTGAAGATTTCTAGTTTTTTTGGTGATCTTCTTTCGTTTGTATACGCGTGGTTCGCCGTAAGAAAAAGTAGTCTTCACAAAGGATACAGATAACACTTAGTGCTACAAACTTCTAATATAGAAAATGGCGTATAGTGAACCAGTAAGGTTTTATTGACCTTTAAACACTGAAGACGGTTTTTTGGCACTTTTTATATATGATGAATTTCATATCAAAACCGATATTCATTGAACCCGACCCTCTCAGATTTTAATGAAATTTTGCATACAGCTAGATTTTAGCTTTAGAAACACAACCTCATTCTAAGAAATTGCATTTTTGAAAATATGTGGGCGTGGCGAGGTATCGAAATATTTGAAAAATTACGGTAATGTGTACTTTTAAGCTGCAATTACTATGGAATGACTCAACCGAATTGCAAAATTTTGGTGCCATTAGAAAGGTATATAAGTCAGCTTTCGAAAACATACACTATATTCGAAAACATTTTTGTGCCAAAAATAAAAGTTTAAACTTTGAAAACACTTCGAAGATCAAGTCTTTTTGTCCAAAAAAAATTATTTTTAGATAGGTCTATTTAATATATACAACACATCCAAAAACTGAAATGGGGTATTTCTTATTTTTTGTTTTAAAAATTTTTTAAGTAAATGCACCTTACCAGCTTATTCATGTGTTCTACAAATTCCTTGACAAAAAGCAGACTCCGTTTGAAGGAGTCACTTTAGACCCTAGGTTTCTTTGAACCAAATTCGATTCATGACTTTTTAAATCGTATATATCCGTCTGTCCGTCTGGCTGTCCGGCTGGTGCGGTTAATTTCAAAAGACGCAACCAAATGTTTTGAAATTTTGCACGAGTTAATATTTCCCCGAAACTACTTAAGGTATTGCAAATGGGCTACATGTCCCCGCCCCTTCTGGTACCTCCCATACAAATACATCATTTCGCCCACTTTAGAAATCGAATAATAATATGAAAACACCCAACGCTGTCGTGCCCAAATTCTATATTTAGTAAAGCTAGAGCAGGATACAGATTTGGAGAAAAAAAATTGGAAGTCTAGACACACCCCTTCTGGTACCTCCCATACAAATGTACCACTCCGCCCACTTTAGAAATCGAGTCATACTATCAATATAATAGAAAATTGTATGTTTTATTGAGAGTGAGGGTAGATGTAAGTCGTGTTGCCCGAGTGAAACTTTCTTACTGCTTTTTGTCAAGGAATTTGTAGAACACATGAATAAGCTGGTAAGGTGAATTTACTTAAAATTTTTAAAAAAAAAAATTAAGTAAAACCCCATTTTAGTTTTTAGATATGTTATATATATTAAATAGGCCTATCTAAAAAAATTTTTTTTTGGAAAAAAAAGACTTGATCTTCAAAGTGTTTTACATGTTTAAACTTTTATTTTGGCAAAAAAAGTGTAATATAAAATTTGTACAGTGTATGTTTTCGAAAGCTGACTTATATACCTTTCGAATGGCACCAAGTTCTTTCAAATCGGTCGAGTCATTCCATAGTAATCGCAGCTTAAAAGTACCAATAACCGTATTTTTTCAAATATTTCGGTACCTTGCCACGCCCACATGAGGTTGTGTTTCTGTAGGTAAAATGTAGCTGTATGCTAAATTTCATTAGAATCTGAGGTGGTCGGGTTCAAAATGTCCCTTTTTTATAGGTTTTGATATGAAATTCATCATATATATGTATATCATTTGATACGAGAAAAGTGTAACGCATTAAAGAAGACGAGTAAGACCCCAATATCTTAAGACAAAATTCGTTTCAGGACTTTTTAAGACGCTTGAGCTATGTCCGTCTGTCTGGCTTGATGGATGGAGAGCAGGATAACTCGAGTAAACTTTTACGGATCGGTATCAAAATTTACTAGTATTAATATTTTTTAAAACAAACTAATGGGATTGTAAATGGGCAGAATAGCCTCACCCCTTTTGGCACCTCCCATATAAAATTAACTATTTTTGGATAATTAATATTTCTTTCATAACTTCCAAACAGACAATCATAGTATATTAAAATTTGGTCAGTTTATTTATTTTCCAAAAGTAGACAAACCCTAAGAAAACCGAAACCTTTGCCACACCCCTTCTGGTACCTCCCATACAAATGACCGAATTGACCCTCATAGTTTTACACACATCTCTCTTTTGTAAGTACACTGAATTCACTCAAATTTTGCTTAAGATTTTCGCTTATGAAAATTGGACCTCCCATACAAATGATATTGATGATATTTGCCCTATAGTCTTACATACGTATCACTTTAAAGTACACTGAATTCAGTCAAATTTTGCGTAAGTTGTACGAAAATTTGAATCAGAAATGAATATGGACTGTATCGGTTCACCCCACCTGGTACCTCCCATACAAAATGACCTATTTTGGAAAATTAATACTTCTCTCAAAACTTCCAAACCGGCACCTGGGGGATAATAAAATTTGGTCAGTTAATTTATCTTGTAATAGGAGGCAAAATCTCAAAAACCATAACTATTTGACACACCCCTTCTGGTACCTCCCATATAAATAACCGATATTGACCCTGAATTCAGACAAATTTTGACAAGGTAAGCGTTCTTGAATTTTTATTTTCGAAAAAAATCACACACGTTGTGCTGCCGCTAATTGTACCTTCTATACTAATAAATCAATTTTTCACGGTTTTACTCCACAAACAGGCAAAAAATAATACAGTTGTTGTTTTACTTTTATTAAAAATCTATTATTTTCAATAACTCAAGTCTTAATCAATATCTTATATTGGGTGATGGTATTTATCCGTCAGTTTACCTGACTGAAATTTCTATACTGGTTTTGATTTTTTTTTTTTTTTGAATTACGTTCAAACTTGGTTGCAGCTTCTAGCCAATTTGGCTGTAAACATTACCTTTGCAACGCATGAATGAGAAATGGGAGTGATATATGAGATATATGAGACCTACAGTTTAACGTCAATTCCGAATGTCAGCTTTTTTTAAAATTTGGTCCCACCAGTTTAACAGCCCCAAAGGTGCCCCCCAATATCATCAATATCTTCAACCGTTAAGGTTCCCCCCCATACAATTTTTTATGGTATCAGCCCCTGCCGATTACATGGTCCCTACTAGAGACGTAAAATGCATGACTGATTCTCACCAAATTTCTTCATTTTTTTCACCCCCTTATCGGTCTCCAACACAAAAATCAAAATGTTATAAAATTTTCTCTAACCGCTCTAATGATCCGAAGGTGCACCCAGAGGAGTCAAATATATGACCGACAGCCAATGTTTTTACAACACCAACAATCTCACAGAAATCATCTACATCTTTACATCTCTATCTTCAACCCTTCAAAGGCTACCATGATGCCTACTAGAAGGGTAAAATGTGTCACCGACCCCCACTAAAGATTTTCGAAGTAATGTCGCAATATTTCCCAGTGTTGTTCAAGCGTATACACAACCATATTCGTTCAGCGGAAGGATACAACTAATTATCTGTCAAATTAGACATGAGCTAAGTGTTTCATTCACGAAATAAGCACTAGTTGAAAAAAAACGTTAGATGGCGGACCCATATTATAAAATTTGCTCCCACCACTTTAGTGCAGTGGCAATCAAGATCGTGCTCATCCAGTACATGTTGTTGGCTGCGAGGGTGTGAAAATAATTACATTGACATCTAAACAAGTGAATCAAAACCTCACAAATAACGATTTGAGCCATTACGTCACAGCAGAGACGTTCACCTTTTTCGATCTTTTTGGATTGTCAAAAGATTTTATTGTTAACGATCCAGTAACCTCGGAAGGGCACGAAAACTATCACGAATGAAATAACATGCTGTAAATGACGCTGCCGATTATATATACACAAGTTCCTTTAACTCCGGTTGGATCGTAGGGCCGATACAAAAGAAATGTAATTGGTTAGATCTTTGGCCAGGATTCTTACATTGTTCCACGTTACATTGCCTCATCAGTCAAGATGATTTTGCGATGGAATTCCGGATCATTTTCATGCATTTTGAGAACCCAATCAGCAAAGACACGACGTTGTTGATGACGAAGAATGGACAAACCTGGGTTTTGTTCAACACTTTGGGCTACAGCAGGAATATTCTCAGTTGTTCTTCACATCAGTAACTTGTGCCAACAGCTAGAATTTTTCCACCAATTTCTGTATTGCGGTCCGACAAGGTGTTTCACGACGACCAAAATATGATTTAGTTTTGCGAACTGTGACTGTAGTGAATTTAAATAATTTCAATGCGTTGTTGGAGCGTGTATAGTTCCATTTTTAGTAATGGCGTAGTTTCTACTTGTCAAATTTCTAAAAATAAAAGCTTAAAAAGTGACAGCTACCGAGCCATTCACAATAACACCTCTCATTGGAAAACCTTTTATATAGGCCGACAGATTTCGCGTTTTGGGTGATTAATCTATTTTGATCTGTAGGTCAGACTTCTTGACGGAGAGAAGGGCAATGTCTACTAAAATTGCGTTTAGTACGCTATCAAGCATATGTAGGAAATGCTGTGGTGGCATAATATAGCCGTGTTTGACCCCCAAAATTGGTGTAAACAGCTGGTAGTTGTGGAGAATCCTGACTTTGAATCCATCGGAGTGTGCTTTGAAAACACTTACCAATTTTCCTGGTACGTTTCTACCCTGCAGGGATCTCCATATGGACTCTCTTCATATAATGTCGAAAGCAGTGCTGAAGTCTACGAAACAGACATGAAGATTGAATTGTCATTCTTTGACTTCCTCGACGATAACACGGAGTGAGACAATGTGATCAGTGCATGAGAGGTTGGTGTGGAGACCGTCTTGCTGTCTGTGGAGAGTTGATTCCAACTTGACCTTAAGTCTTTTTAGTAACAGTTTTGTTAAAATTTAGACGGAGAGCTTCATAATGTAATGGCCCTGCAGTTCTTACAGTCAGATAGATCATCCTATTTAGGTACTTTGATCAGGGTCCCAACAAGCCAGTCTTCTGGAATTTTTTCTTCTTTTCAGATAGATTCTTGAGTTAGCCGTGTAAATTTCTGCGGTCTGGTTGATCTCATCGGTGCTGGGTTTGAAAAGTTAATATCTGCCTCTGCTGAAAATACAGTCGTCAGAATTATTGGCGCGGGTTGCAGGGCCCGTGGGGAGCTATTAAGTATCTCCGAAAAGTGTTCAGGCCACCTATTGAGCTGGTAATTTTCGCAGGTAAGAAGACTTTATTGGACCGGCCGTGGCATAGTGGTTAGAACACGCGACTACCATGCGGGAGATCGCAGGTTCAAACCTGGCTCCAGTCATCTTAAAAAGAAAAAATAAATAAAATTTTCTTTCATTGTCGGCTCCCCTCGAATGTTGTCTGACAGCAACTTCGCAGTATTAAGCGTCGATTCAATCGTCGTGTCTAGTAAGAGCTTCTCAAAACAGTGACGTTCGCATTCGTCGATAAATAAGTAGGTGCCGTTAGTTGTGAATCTAAAAATAGAAAGCGTGTTAATTCACAACAACGCGAGAAGCTATCCCATACCTCATTCATGGGGTGCAAAGGGAAATTAAGTAAGTAAGTAAGAAGACTTTATCTCTTATTGGACGAAGGAAGGACATTTGTGTTATTTAATGCATATGGATTAAAACGAGCTTTAGTGTTTAGAGATTGCTAGTGAATCGGCATTACTCCCATGTCGATTTTCGTAAAGACCAGGAATGGTCGAACGCCACATCTGTGCTCCTGAAAGTCCGGACATTTAGAAGGCTTCTTCTCCACTTCTTGCTAATACAAACATGGACAATATTATTGCAGTTATATTATTCGGCAAGCGCCAAGGCCACCAATTACATGGCTGTTGTTGTACAGCTTTATTAAAAGATCGTCATTCTCCTTTCGTTGTCCTTACCCGTGTCTGCCCAAGTTATGGTCTAGTGAAGTGTTATTCGAATCGACGTGGGCGTTCAGATCAGTTTGTAAAAATCTCATTTAATTTTGTTGTCGCTTGGCTTTGTCGGTGCGTAAATTCCTGTGGCTGTATGGAAATACTAGATAACTCCACTTTTTGTAAAAATTGAGAAAACGCCAAAAATATAAAGTGTTTTATTTGCTATAACTCAGTCAGATCAAAAAATTTTGATATAGTTTCTCATAAAAAAGTTATTTGAAAAACAAAAATCTGAAAATACCAATTTTTATATAAAAATAAGATAAGCATTTTTTGAAAAAAAAACAAGCAAAGAAACTCTTTAGTTTCCTACAAAACAAAACAGAAAAATTAAAAGTTTAAAACGACATTGTTTCGAAAACTTAGGGAAAAAGACCGAAATAAATAAAAAGTGTGAAAATTCTTTGGGTCAAAATATAGAACCGAATTTTCAAAAAATATATATAAAGGATGCGTAATAGACATATTTAATATATTCTGAAGTTTTTGATTTATAAATTACGACTGCCAAGCTACCGAAATTTTTCCGTGTAATAGTTATGAAGTTGTTAATTTTCAAAATTTTTAGTAACCCATAACCATATTTCGAAAAACAAGCGGGGTAACAAAACGAACCAAAACTTTTGGGTTAAATTCAATGGCAACCCTTTAGAGGTTTATTAAGAAAATTTCTAAATTTTTTATAATTGGGATTACCTTATTTTTTCTAAGAATAAAGAAAATTTTTCTAAAATTCAGGAAACATTTTTTTTAATCTGGTAAAAAAAAACAATCTTTATTTGTTAAAGCAAAAACAAAATAAACTTCTTTATTTTTAAATTAAACTAAGAAAATAAACATTAATTGATTTACAAATTAAAACAAATTCCGATGGAGAGAGGAACCCCCTGTGAAATGCTCCAGAACTAAATGTTCTCAATAACTGCGGTAAAGTGGCGCCAATGACATCGTTGGATAGAAAATTTTGATGTAGCAATATGAAAACTTGGTGTGACGAATTTAAAACTAGTGCAAACGACTCTTTCCTTTCTTTTCTACTTCTAATAGTAATATCTGTTGGTATCCCCACATATGCAGGTAAGCGCTTTGGCTAGGGCTTGTAGTAATACATACAGGTCTATTTTTTCAAAAAGCTCGTTATGAAGTAATATCCGTAAGGCGATATAGAAACATTTAGCTCATATTAAAATTAAGAGTTATAAATAGTTAAGTGAGTAACTTATATGCATACATGTCATACATTGAAGCAACGCCTTACGCCACATTTCCGTTTAGTTCCCAAAAAATATTACAACATATACAAATCTAGGAACTTTTCAATAGTTTCGAAACATTTTAATTTTTAATTTAATTTTTGGAAAAAATCTATCAAAATTCTTTAACACCAATATGGGTTCGTGGACCGACAATTTGCTCACCAATTGGAATCAACAGCAATCAACAAATGACGACAATGTGCAGGAAGCAAAAATCGCTCATTTTGGTGCCTTCCAAAACGCTGCAAAGGACGCTGTGTTGGTTCAACAGAAGATGTATTGGAAAACCTACGCCTTAGTATGCAGAAGTCTTTCGACCATAGTGTGGACAAAATACTGAACAACTTGATCGATAAATTGCTAAAGCCGTTAATGCCTGAGATCCAAGATATGCCCATGCAACATGCCGTAAAAATCCTAAGCTACTCCCTAGTAACCAACTCGGCAAAACGTTATAAAAAACCCAACGAAAAAACTTCGTATATGCCATCAAAAAACACGGAAATTATTGAAAATTGTCCTGTCGGTCGATATCGATCAGTATCGCATTCAATCGACGATTTACAGCCATCGAAACATAATACCTTCATGGTGCCTTCTCCGAAACGGCCACAACAAATATTTTGGGATATTAGCAGAATTTCTCCAGCTACAAAGTTCGTTTTAGAAGCGGAGGCTAATCAACTATTTGGCTTGGTGCGGAAACGCCTAGTGAGTCTACATCCACAATTAATACATTACGTCCTGGATGCCAAGGACTGCCAATGGCTGAGTGAGAAGGGCCTTCTACCGGATTCGTGTAGAAAGAAACGAATTTCTTTGGTACTCTATGATCAAATATGGGATTTGCTTAGGAGTGAGGAGAAGTACCGAACCTGTTTGGTAGATTCAAATCTGCAGCTATTAAAAATTTTTACGTTACCAAATGACATACTGAAGAAGATACGTCACCACATAATTCATTTGCAAATCAAAACTAATGGTGCTATCGCCATAGTGCCACCGTCAAAATCCACGGCCAACATAAATTTGAAGCCAGTAAAAAAACAGAAATGTGAAGCCAAAGATACTGATGGGGATATGAAACCAACTGCAGATAAGCATATTCCAATGAAGGATTTGCTGGAACAAACAGAATCCCTCAAATCGCAGCTCTATATACTGGATGCATTTTCTAATGGATCCAAGTATTCTTTATATAACTTTAAATATCCCTCTATACACCATATACACAAGAGTAGGCAAATTGATCAATTGATTTCATGAATAGTAAAATCTAAAACATAATGGTTCTAAATAATCAAATTATGGATCAAAAATTAAAATTTCGTTTGCATATTCATATTTGTGTTGCCCAGTATTATCTGTGTACCAAATTGTATAGCTTTATATTTAAAATACAGTTTTTTATGTATGGAACAAAATATCGGCCAAATGGCCACCGCGACCTCGGCGGCACACCTCCATCCGATGGACCAAATTTATGATGACGCTGAGGCATAATTGAGGTTCTATGCCGTTAATGTGCCGATTTATCTCACCCTTTAGCTCTTGAATTGAAAGAAGTCCAACGATGTCAAATCACATGATCTTGGCGGCCAATTGACATCGCCACCGCGTGAGATAACACGGCCATTGGACTTGTTGCGCAAAAGAGCCATTGTTTCGTTAGCTGTGTTTCAAGTGGCACCGTCAATTGCACCTTCTAAGCGTGTTAATGCAAGTCTTAATGCACAAAGTTCATCAACGACGACCGTGAGAGGTGCAATTGTGGGGCACGACGACGAGTTGAGGTGGAGGACGGCTCTTCAGCGACACTATCGCGAACAGCAGCAATATTTTTAGCAGTACGAGCTGTACGAGAATGCACTGGTGTTTTCACATCTTCTACAAACCCGGTTTGCTCAAATTTTTTTACGATTTTTCCGATTGTACGCACATTTGGACGATTAAATTGACCGAAAAAATCACGAAGTGACCGATATGCATTTTAGTTTGAACGCCCATTTTCATAATAAGCCTGAATAACTTCAACGCCTTGCTCGATTGTGTATTTTTCCATGGTTCAAATTGATTTAGTCTGAAATTGAGAAAATTCAGAAAAGAACTTGACGTTTAGATGTGTTTTTCACATTCAACATCGGTCCTTACAATTTAACCACCCTTTATTAATAGGATAAGATTTAATGAGAAAATGAATTAGATAAAAATCACGATTTCCCACTTTAGAAATCGCCCATTAGAAGTCAGTAAAAAAATTTTCATTTGTAAATGCTCTTTCCAAAATAAAGTACCATCAGCCGAAAGGGACGTACGAATCGGAAAAGGATCAGTGTATAAGAATACCACCGCTAAGCTGCGTTAAAGAGAAGAGTGGGAAGCCATCGATAAAAACACAAAATTTTCGATATTAACTTTTGCCACGCAGAAGTCAGTAATGGTCGCATTTTATTGAAAAAAGGTCCGATTTGATTTAAAAAAAGTAAAGGTTCTACGACAATTTATACATTTTTTCGTGGCTAGCTGTTTGCATACTTCTACCGATATTCGGCAGGTTCTACCGATTATTTTGGTAAATTTTACAGTCTACCAATTCTACCGCACAGAGCCTGAAATATACCGATTATTTCTTTTGTGACCTCATTTTTTGAGTATTCTTGAGTATTTATTGTGGAAAAACTTTCTTAATACTCGGATTTTTCAAACAATGTCTGGCATCACTCTCATTTCTTGTTAAATGACGTTAAGAAACAGTGGCAGCGTTGTGTATTGTGCATATGTTTTTACATCAGTATGGCGTCTAGTGAATATTTAGAACATAGATGTCCAATCACAGAGCAATAATATAAAGAGTATCCAAGATTCCAGGCTGTTAAATGTTGTGTCGAAAAATGCCTGGAAAACGATGTGCAAGCGATCTTTTGTAAACAAACTTCCACGAGAGTTGATAAAAATAGTACTTTTGCGATCTTTTGTTTCACTGAAATTAGTAAAATAGTCTTCAAAAACTCTTTTTCTCTCTGTTAACACCCTGTAGTTCACAAGCACCTAAGATGTTTTTAACAGAGCTCTGGACGGTAGGGGCTGATGATATATTTTTAGGTATAAATGGTATTTTTACCGCTGATACGTTTCAATACACACAACATTTTTGTTAGTGCAGTCTGTCTCATTCTCACTTCAATTGTGGACGTCTATGATTTAGAACTATCAAAGTATTGACAATCGTTATTCATCAACCAGCTCCGGTTACAAACTTATTGTTGGCTTCTATCTTCGCACATCATTGGACATAATAACTGTTTAAGTAAAGTTCGCGAATCGCAATTGCAAAAATTATTAGTTTATTATTATAAAATAAACTCTACACTGAATTAAAATTGGTAGCCGCGAACGGTTAAAATGTTTTAATATGAAGGCGTCTTGTATACTGTTCAATAGTTCCCTTGGAAATGACATACATAACATATTTAGACCGCCACTCAAAGCTGTCAAAACACGTAAATGCAGCCCGGACGAAGAGCATCAATAATCTGAAACAACTTTCTGTGATTGAAAGTGTCTCAAAAAAAGTTATCCAATGAGATAAAATGTTATCCTTTCGCTTAGAACAATAAGTTCGTTGTCTCAGCTTTTTAATTTTATATGCCCATGTGAAACACCTTTAAAGTGTGGTGCTACGAAAAATATAACTATGGTATACAACATTTTGAGACCCTACGCCAAGGAATGCATTGCAAAGGAATTGAGATCTACCAGTTTCTTACTGGTCATGGATGAAGGATCGGGCATCAGCATGAATAAATGTCTGGTCCTCATATTTGGTTACCTTACGTCTGACAAATCCACCGCAGATGACCGTTTTTCGGACTTCTGGAAGTTGAAGATGCAACAGGTTTATATGATCTTTCGGTGAGCTTTTTCAATTCAATGAAAATGCCCTTAAATAATATGATTGGACTTGCTACCGACAATGCGTGGGTCATTTTGTAAATTTATATGAATTTGTTCGCATTTTTGCCTTATCCTCGATTACAGTCGTATATTAAAAGATATCGAGCTGATACATTCTACCCTCTAAGCGGAGATTATGTTCTAAGATGGGCAAGATCGAACAAAAACTACTTCCAGAAAATTGGTCATCCTCGCTGACGACTCATATTAAGATGTTTTGGCTAAAAGGAGAAGCTGTATTTGACTGTGGTGCAGAAGCAAGTATCGCAAGCGAAAATCAAAAGAAGATTTTTACCAGAAATGAATGTGTGTTCTAAGATGTTGAGGCCAACGTTGCCGTGGCTGATGGATCAATTACCACCGCCACTGTCATGTCAACAATTTGCGACGTAGTGGTCGGTAAAAGAGTACGGCAAACCCAACTCAATTATCTACCGAAACCTACAAAAAATCGAACACTTTTGGGAATGGATTTCTTAAAACAGGTTGGGATTGTCCTATACATACCACAGCGTTGCTGGTACTTTGAAGATAATCCTAAAGTTGAATGTTACCAAATCATGGTCATGGGGGATTACTCTGAGCAACAACGAGTGTTTATTCCCGTCAAACCCGGATCTCTGTAGTGTTTATCTAGAGATAATCTCCGTGTATAACATCAAATTTCGTTATAGTTACCGATTTTTGTAAACATTAAATATTTATAAAAGAATAATCCCATGACAAATTTACAAATGTATAAAGGACATGCAAACCATTTTTCATTTGTGGATATATACCACAATGCAGCAATATTCAAACAAATGTTAATATTTATATTTTATTGATAATCTTTAAAAAATACTCTAGTGTCAAATTTAATATTTAAGGTAATCTGTTATCTACTTAAACATTTAACTTATTTGCAATTAATACCCTCAATGACCAGTGATGCAATGTAGCGTAAAAACAATTTTATATTAAACCACTGTTGATTATCTATCGTTTGCTAAATACTGCATTTAAAAGTCATTCGTTCATAAATCCTAAACTATCCGCAAATCATATAAATAAATATAACATATTGCAATTCTCTGTTGACCAACAAGCATTTCATTAAATTATCGCAGCAACCAGTGGCATCAACCAAAAGAGTGCTGAAATCGTAATCGTGAGATATTATTTGAGTTATTCATGCGTTTGCAATAATCGTTTATGTATTTCCACATGCATCCGTTTGACGAACACTGCAGGATTTATGGGGAATCTGTTTGATAAAACACCATCCTCTGCCACTCTCTCGAATACCTGGGAAAACGAATTGAATTTAAAACAATTCACGTGATTTTCATTTAATTTCACATACAGAAGCCACAAATTCAATTCGAATCGAAATTTCACTTTCACCGCCAATCGCGGGGGCACGTTCCCTATAGAACAAATTGTAGACCGGTGTCGAATGACTGATTTACCCACCACCCCAACCAAGCGGCATCAATTGCTGCACAATTGTAATTTAATATTGCGAATTGCGCCTGCATTTGTACAGTATGAAATCAATAAATATTATGAAATAATAATATTGCAATCATTTTGGGAGAACAATTATGCTAGTGCAGATACATAGCTGACAGTTTGCTGTGGGCACCTATATAACGGGTACATGTTTAAAGTGATAGATCCCAAAATGACATCTTGCCACCATGGGGATGTTAATTCCAACAGATTGGTAGAGTATTTTATAAATAGGGAATACTTTACCTAGATATCTATCGACTTCTCTTACAAATGCTGTCAAATCGATTGGCGAACTATGGCACAGGGTAAACAAAATGTCTTTTCAAAGGATGATAATAAAACTAGATAAATAAGATAAAAACTAACATATTAGAAATCGATAAACTTACATAATAAAATATAGTATGAAAGCAGCTAGAGTAATAATTTTACCCACTGGTGATATGGGACATCGATTATGTCTGGGTGTTGACAGTCCAGTGACTAACCTAATTAGTATGCTACTAGTGGAAAGAACATTCAGAGCTGCATGGGAGAGGGTCACAATTGCTGGTAACGTTTACAGAGGCACACCTCAGATGGGAGTTCTGTATCCACTTCTATGGTTAACCTTAGTCAATGAAATGCTTCTCGATTAAGAGACTGCCAAGCCAGGCAATTGCCTACGCCGCACACTGGTTCAGAATCGGTTTTCATCGGCCAAAAAACTGCAACTTTCGAGCCGATGGTATATTTTTAAAATTAATGGAAAAATAATTTCTTGAACTTTTCTCCAGTTGTAATTTCATTAAAATAAAATAGGAAATTTAAGGTCAAAATTGAACATATGATTTTTTTAACATTCAGTATTTGTTTTATTATCAGTTATAAAAAAATGCATAGGCAGATACAAGGGCGTAGCCAGGTTGGAGCAGGGGGGGGGCAGCTGCCCCCCCCTAGAGCTTGAAAAATTGGTCAAAATCATAGAAAATATGAAAATTAAAATAAAATAGTACAGAAATTTTACAAAAGGTGAACTGACTAATAAAAACTTTCACCATATGTTCACTCTCAAAAATTTTAGTGGATATTTTTTAACTCGGATTCAATGAAATTAACTAATTTTTAGGTAAAAGTTCTTATGTATTGTTATTGTTCTGCTTGTGCAGTGGTATCTGTTGGCCAGACGTTTACATCCATGTATCAAAGCTGTAGAAATGGTTACAGTTTAGAAAGTGTTAATGAATTCACAAAATATTAAGAGTTCCTCCTTGAAATTATTGGGAAAATTTAGACTACCTTGTATTGGAAGTACTAGTACGCAGAGCGAGGTTCTTTTTAATTCGTAAGTTAACGTTCAATAAGCGATAAGATTGTGCAAAATTTTAACTGTATTTAGTGCAATTGCAAGAAAGATACTTCGTATGTATGTAAATGTACTAAATTCAAATATCATCCAGTTTTTCATTAAGAAGTTATGTTTTTATTTAGGAAGTTAAAACCAAATATTGAAAATTAATAAAACTGTTAAATCTTTAAAAGGGTCAGTAACTGTACACCTTTTTCTCGTGTCAAATGGTATATAAGATGGACCTAATACAAGTTAATTTTAAAATCATAGTTTATTTTAATCCAGAAGCGATTGAAACACTTAAGGCCAATATCATCAAAGCAATCCGTGAGCTACAGCCCGAAAGCATTAACAAGGTCTTGGGAAATTGGAGTGATAGAATGAGGTACTTCGATGCGAGCCGGATGCAGTCAATTAAACGAACTCAGTAAAAATATTTAAAAAAATCAATCGAGTGTGAAACTAATAATTTTTGAGGCAACTGATTCCGTACTCGATTTTCGAATCTATTCTTTTAACAAGACATGAGACTAAATTAATTAGTTCTTTGGATTTGTAGATTACATTCTGTAAATAAGAACACTATGGTAGTCAAAAAAATAGACAAGACCGGACTCGACGGTTTTAACCTTATTCGGAATCGTACTGCAGTTTGTTTCAAATAAAACAAGAAAAAAATTTAAAAATTTCTCAAGAAATCCGGCTTAAAATTTTATATGTCAAAAAAAAAACAGATGAATAAAAATATTTTTTTTTTTTTGAAATTCGACGACCTAAAATTTTTTTTAAAAAAAATTTAATCTGGTCTACCTTTGTTTAATAAAATATTGTCAAAACAATGAGTATTGATTTTTCGTTAGGTACTTAGTTTTAATTGTTTTTTTGTAAACAAACTATAAACATGAAATGTAAAACCGACTGCCCCCCCCCCCCTGCATTAGATCCTGGCTACGCCCTTGGGCAGATAACAAAACATCTTCATAATACAGGTTTGTGAACAGGTTTCAACTTTATCAATTTCTACAAGAGATTTAACTAGAACCGGTTCTAAGATTATGATATTACTGGGACTTGGTTTAACTGCTTTACGTATTATCACGTACTGTGTTCCCAGGTGTCATTTACAGGTAGAATAAAAAACTAAAAAGTGCTACTAACACATAAAGCTACGCTAAAAATTCTACAAATATTGATAATTAACTATCTACATTAGACCTGGCGTTAAAAAGCCTTTTTTGGAATCTTGGGTGTGGGTAGCGATTAAAATATGAGAAATGATGCCAAAATTGATATAGCGAATTTTCAGGCTGATCGGATGGTGCCAACCCGTGCCCCAATGAGGTCAAAGGTCAACATTTTTTAAAAACCACCAAAAAACTCTTTTAATTGCTTTTTGTTAGTTTTTTTATAAATAAAAGTACTATATATATAATGTTTTTTCCTTAATTTTCGTTAAAAGGGTTTATAAGTTATATTTTAAATCAATAAAGATTTTGTATAGACTGGGAGGTCCTTACATTAGCCCTCTACAATGTGCAGCAAGTACTGTTTATCGTCTTCGTTGTGTATTAAGCATTTGTAAGAGTCAATTACACTAGTTTACAGCCATTTTGGTCTTTGGATACCACTATTTTTTTATGATAGAGGACGGGTTTCTGATTAAGAAAAAAAATTTAAAAATTTTTTTTATGGAGCGGATTTTTTTTAAAAAATTTTTTTTTTTAATTTTTTTCTTTGTTGACGGTGCCTTTGGATTTTAACCTATATTTCAAGTTCTAGACGGGCGATCAGGACAAAAGAGGTACCAAATTTATTAGAATCAAATGGCCAACAAGAATTATGCCACTTTAAGTCAACAAATTGCTTTATTTTGCCCTACTAGCTGAATTTATTTGAAAAATTGAGCTTTTTTCATGAAAAATAGCGTCTCCTTTTTTAGTTTTTAAATAATGAAAAATCAAAAACTCGAGATTAAATTTTTTTGAAACCTTCTGCGTATAGTGAACACCTTAGCAAACAAATGTAGTATTGTAGAAGAGAATCTATGGACTAGTTAAAAAGTAATGGCCTCTGAAAGTTGGCATACAGAAATTAAGTTTTTATAAATATTTGAAGTTTTGCATTTGTTTGAACTGCAGAATATGGTCCGAAAGCCCAAACAACAACAAAAATATACCATTCACTTCGTCTTGGTCCCATAACATCGAAATAGTAGGTCAAAATGGTAGCCGAGGCCCATGATGCACTTGGGGGGGTCAAGAAAGCGGCTCCTTGGATTCTATGATGACCGCCTATGTGCAGGTACTCAAATGAAAGATATTTTCGAGACATCAACACCATAAAAAAATTTTGTAAATTTTTTTTCTTAATCAGAAACCCGTCCTCTATCATAAAAAAATAGTGGTGTTCAAAGACCAGAGAAAAAATAATTATTTGTAAAGTAGTGTTATTAGTCTGACTATTTTTTCGACGGCATTCACAACAGTAATGCTTTTGATGATCAGCTTCCCTTTAAAAAATGCCTTAGAAATTTGATGGATTACAGCGTAAGAAATCCATAGAAATCTCCAAACGAGTAAAATAATATTTTTTGTTCGTAGTCAGAAAAGAGCTCAAATACTGGGATATGAATAATTTGAAATTATTAACATCATCACCGATATAATGGTCTTTATCAGACTTAGACCATCTTTTCTTTTATTTCTGAGTCTACATGTGGGTCAAAAAAGGCAAGTGCAACTGTTTTCTTCGATAAATACAACTGTTTTTTTTTCCAATAGCGCTGTATATATTTTAAGTATCAAAACAGCCAATAATTCTCTTTATTAGTTGCATATGGTCAACGACTGACCAGATTTTCACACTTCGGCAAATCCTGGAAAAGACCCAAGAGAAACAGATCGACACGTACCATCTTTTTGTCGACTATAAAGCTGCCTTCGACAGCCTGATACGGCAGAAATTACTTGAAGCCATGGCTGAGTTTGGTATTCCAGCGAAGCTGATACGTCTTTGCGGAATGACGCTGACTGACACGAAGTCTTCAGTGAAGATTGGCAAGGACCTTACGGAGCCATTCTATACCAGACGAGGCCTAAAACAAGGCCTGCGATCTCTTCAACATTGTGATGGAGATAATAATGAGAAAAGCTGCAGTAAACACGAGTGGCACTATATTCAACAAAAGCCACATGCTACTCGCGTACGCTGATGACGTAGACGAAAACTGCGGGATGTGACTGCAGCCTTCTCAGGTATTCAGAAGGAATCAGCGAAAATGGGCCTAACGGTGAACGAGGACAAAACGAAGTTATTAGTTTCAATGAACAAAGAATCTACTCGTTTGGGAAACTGCGTGAACGTTGACAACTATAATTTCGAGGTGGTAGATAATTTTGTCTACCTAGGCTCCGCCATCAACAAAGCAAATAATGTCAGCCTAGAAATCCGGAGAAGAATCCTGCTTGCAAATAAATGCTACTACGGACTAAGCAAGCGATTCAATGACAGAGCCCTCTCTCGACGAACAAAACTCAAGCTATACCAGATACTAATTCTACCTGTCTTAATGTTTGGCTCAGAATCCTGGGTTATGACACAAGCGGATGAATCGGTTCTGGCGGTATTCGAGAGAAAAATACTCCGTAAAATATATGGGCCCATCATCG
Organism: Muscina levida; assembly: GCA_964034835.1. Lineage (NCBI taxonomy): Eukaryota > Metazoa > Arthropoda > Insecta > Diptera > Muscidae > Muscina > Muscina levida. The sequence goes on from OZ035881.1 coordinate 79,191,357, forward strand.
TTAACGGAGAGTATCGGCGTCGTATGAATCATGAGCTGTACGAGCTGTACACTGACATTGACGTGGTCAAACGCATTAAGGTGCAACGGTTGCGTTGGCTAGGTCATGTTGTACGCATGGACGAAAATACTCCAGCTCGAAAAGTCTTCGACAATGAACTCGATGGACGGCGCAGAAGAGGGCGACCTAAACTCCGTTGGAAAGACCAGGTTACTGAGAACCTTACAGAACTCGGTGTGACTAACTGGAGAAGAAGCGCAGAAGATCGAGGCGCTTATAATATTTTTCTACGTGCGGTATATAATCCACTGGGATTGCATAGAAGTACCAGCTAAGTAAGTAAGTAAGTTGCATATTACTATTTGGACTATAGAGACTTACTAAAAAAATTCACATATTACGAGTTCCATTCAACTGAAACGCAGAAATTTTAAAGTGTGCGTGAAAAATATAAATTTTTAAACAATAGATGTCCCTGTACATGAAGCTTGCATGTGACGTCACTCCAGGTGCACGAAATGTGAAACTGGGAATGCTACCACCAATAAATATAAATGCAAGTTGTATAATTTCTCTATAATCATGCCGAATATGTACTTTCTCTTAATATTTAAGACAATAGGGCCGTTTTTTGCAGCAGTTGTGTCAAAACATATAATTTCTAATGAATTCAGAATATCAATTTGTAGCAAATAGGCGTAGACTGATTGAGCTACTGTAGAACCAGTTTGATCTTCAATGCTGGGGATAGCTATAAATTTTTCATTGTTCTATCACGTCAACCCAGTAGCCATACGAACAACTTTAGCTACTCCAGCAATTGCGTCTCGTGGCATGATGGTTAGAAAATGCGACTACCATGCGGGATATCTTAGGTTCAATTCCCGCCTATATTTATCTTTCTAAAAATAGAAAGCGTTTTAATTTCCAGCAACGCGGAAAGCTGTCCTATACATTCATGAGGTGTAAAGGAAAATTAAGTTTTTTAAGTAAGGTCTAAATCTGATACAGACCATTATATCGGTGATGATTTTAATAATTTCAAATTATTCACATCGCAGTATTTGAGCTCTTTTCTGACTTCGAACATAAAATATTTTTTTACTCGTTTGGAGATTTCTATGGATTTCTTATGCTTTAATCCATCAAATGTCTAAGGCCAAGCATTTTTTAAAGGGAAGCTGATCGTCAAAAGCATTACTGTTGTGAATGCCGTCGAAAAAATAGTCAGACTAATAACTGACTCTTACAAATGCTTAACACACAACGAAGACGATAAACAGTACTTGCTGCACATTGTAGAGGGTTAACGAAAGGACCTCCCAGTCTATACAAAATCTTTACTGATTTAAAATAAAACTTATAAACCCTTTTAATGGAAATTAAGGAAAAAACATTATATATATAGTAATTTTATTTATAAAAAAACTAACAAAAAGCAATTAAAAGAGTTTTTGGTGGTTTTTAAAAAATTTTGACCTTTGACCTCATTGGGGCACGGGTTGGCACCATCCGATCAGCCTGAAAATTCGCTATATCAATTTTGGCATCATTTCTCATATTTTAATCGCTACCCACACTCAAGATTCCAAAAAAGGCTTTTTAACGCCAGGTCTAATCTACATATTATTCTTCTTTAATGGCTCAAACAACAGAAATTTATCTATCAGTAGCCGCATGTAGAAAAGTAGTAAAAGTTTTCCAAGCGCTTTGATCTTTTGCGCAGATAGTTCGTCACTTATGATGAGATAACAGCTTTTTCACCTGGTCCATCCATCGAGTTTTGATGGCCGTTCATCGAGTTTATTGTCGAAGACTTTTCGAGCCGGAGCATTTTCGTCCATTCGTACAACGTGTCCAAGCCAACGAATATTTGAACACGCTTGACCACGTCTATGTCGTTATACAGCTAATACAGCTCATGGTTAAATCGACGACGGTACTCGCCGTTAACGATAATGGGTCCAAAAATTTGCAAAGTATATTTCTTTCGAAAACTTCCTGAATAGATTAATCCGCCTGCGTCATAACCCAGGATTCTGCGCTGTATAGCATGACAGGTAAGATCTTCGCCATAAAAACGCTTTCTAAGCGCATAGTATCAGCGGTTTGCAATTAATACTCGTCTCTTGATATCCAGACTAACATTATTATTTCTGTTTACGGCGAGTAGACACTTTGTTCGTTGAAACAAATAATTTGGTTTTGTCCTCATTTATCACCTTCTGCCGACTGCTTCTGAATGCTCGAAAAGGCCGAAGTAACATCCCGCAGTCTTCGGCCAATGATATCTATATCATCGGCATACGCAAGCAACATGTAACTTTTGTTGAAGACGGTACCATTCCTGATCATCTCCATTATGATGTTAAATAGATCGCTTGACAGACTATCGCCTTGTCTGAAGCCTCCCTTGGTAGAATATGGCTCTGTTAGATTTATGCCTATTTCCACTAAAGACTTCGTGTCAGTCAGTGTCATCCCGCAAAGTCGTATCAGCTTCGAGGGGGTTCCTTACTCAGCCATACCATCTAAAAGTTCGAGATTTATAGTCGATAAACAGATGGTAGGTGTGGATCTGCATTTCTTGGGTCTTCTCCAGGATTTGTCGCAGTGTGAATATCCGGCCGGTCGTGGATTTACTAGGCCTAAAACCACACTGATGAGGTCCAATCAGGTTCGCCAGGATGGGCTCTAGTCTTTCACATAACTCACCAGACAGGACCTTGTATGCGATGGGTAAAAGGCTAATCCCGTGATACTTGGTATAGACACTAGGATCGCCTTTCTTAAGCACTTGACATAGGACACTCAGATTCCAATCATCGGGCATGCAATCCCTGGCCCAAATCGTGTTTATGAGCTGGTGTATGCATGTTACCAGGTCATCGCCGCCGGCTTTAAAAAGCTCTGCCGGCAGTCCATCGGCTCCCGCAGCTTTATTATTTTTAAGCCGTGCTGATCTCGTTTTGGCTCGGTGGTGGACAGTCTACTCCATCGTCGATGATTGGTGCGATTTCGTCGCTGATGCTGCCTTCGGGAACGAGTAGAGATTGTAAGTGTTCCCTTTATATTTGCAGCGCACTCTGAGTGCCCGTGGCCAGATTTCCGTTTCTGTCCCTGTTCCAAAACCTTTACTTTTTACCTTTTGGTAGAACTTTCGGGCCTCACCTCTATCCCTGTAGTTTTCGATATACTGACTTCCTTTTGCATTGTCGTAGGGTAGCGAAGTAGATAGATGTATATGAACTAGTGCAGTAGACAATCCTGAAAATACTAGAGGGTAATAAAAACCATTAAAGTACACGGACCAGATCAGATGATATCAACCTGATTATCTTGACAAGTTCATTTTAGTTTAGGCATATAATTATTACATAAATCCAATTATGTATTATCAATTATATATTTTGTACTCTTTACGGATCACGGCGTTATGATATTTAAATTTCCTTAAAATTCTAATATAAAATCACAGACTATCATGTGACCATAGATATCCTACATATTAATTGTCACTCGAGCTTCTCATTTTTTGGCAAACATATCATAAATACGAAAGGATAACAATTTCTAAAGAGTCGCATTAACATTTAATAGCCCTTTCGGTCGCACCCCAATTTCAAGCAAAGCAAACTCCCACTACTACATACATACTCGTAAACGTAAACAGGAAATGGAATAATAGGTCATTTGTAAGGACCGTCTTCTTGTGTTTATGTTAGTTTTAGGACATTGTACGTTCGCATTCCCTACACAAGTGTGTTAGTGGGTATGTGAGGCTGTCGTGACATAAGTTTGCATTACATATTCATGTATCATTCATTTCACTATGTGTGGTTTATGTCGGACTATGAATTTATGTACTTTCCCTTTTCTCTTTCAGAGCCGAAGAAGGAGGCTAAGGCGACAATGGTAATGACGATGTTTATGCCTTAAAAGTATATGACGACGGATGGGTGAAACAAAAAAATGGGTTATTACAAACATCACCCAAAATCGTCTAGTAAATGTACCATAAATGGTGCTAAATAGAAAAGGAGAAATCTTTATATCTTTACATGCCATGTATTTAAAAATATCTAAGAGGATAGTTAAAGAATTTTTGGGTAAAGAAAATGTTAAAGTTTACTGTTTTTAACAGATATGAAATCATTTTGGGAATAAAATTGTATCACTTTCATGAAAGGTTTAGTATGTATTTCTTTTCTTTTGTATTTATCGTTTGACTTGTTTTTGTTCTTCTTGTCACCTGTCATCTATATATATAAAAGGCTTGGGTGACTGACTGATCACTCCCGAGCCCAAACGGCTAAAGCTAGAACCGTGAAATTTTGAATATAGGTTTCTTTGATGACGTAGGCGCGCACTAAGAAGGGATTTTTGGAAATTCGGACTGCAAGGGGGTAAAATGGGCGTGGCACAGCCCCATACAACTGGAGTTTGAAAATGGCTGTATCTTTTAAACCATTATAGGTACGAAGTCGAGATTTGGTACGTATATAGGTCGTATAAGAAAAAATAATATTTGTTTATAGAAAGTGGGCGGTGCCACGCCCTTTATTGAAAAATTGTTATACTGGCTGAATGAATGGACCGATTGTAATGAAATTTTCACTGTGAGGTACTGTCCGCAGGGCCACTATCATAGGCTACATGAAAACAAAATTAGACAAAGGGGTGTGGCACCGCCCACACAAACCGAAATTTCAATCGGTCATATCTCAATAGCCATTAGAGGTATGAAGATGAGATTTGCTACAAATGTTACTGATACAAAGAGGAATACGCCTGGCTGGAAAATGGGCGGTGCCTCGCCCCTTTGGAAAAAATCGTTATCTCGGTGAAATAATGGGACCGATTGCAACAACATTTTCACTGTGTAGCAATGTCAGCGGCTACATAAAAAAACATTATTAGACAAAGGGGCGTGGCACCTACACCTACCGTCTACACAAACCATATTTCATATTTCACAGGCCATTAAATGTAAGAAGATAAAATTTGCATTTGGTACATGGTGGAAAATGTATCTCTGGGAAATAAGCGGTGCCACGCCCCTTCTGGATAAACTGTTTGTCAGTCATATTAATAGAATGAATTGAATGAATTGCTTATTGGGTGTAAATAGGAAAATGAAATATGGGGTGGTTGTTCCCCTTTTCAAATAATAGTCAGCTAAGAATGGACTTTTGGATATTCGTACTTTTAGGGGTATCGCAAAAATTGATATGGACATGCTCGAAGTAAATACGGGTTTCGCAATTCTTGCCTTTTAGGAGTTAAAATGCAGAAAGTGATGAACTGTTACTAAACGGCTAAAGGCATAGTCGCAAAAATTGATGTGAATATTTTAGTTGTGCGATGTGAAACAATTTATTGAAATTCTGGTACTATGGTCCAGACCAAATGTTTAAAGGTAAAGTTACGAAAATGTAAATAGAATTGCTGTCTATAGAATTAGACAGCGTACAGAAGAAGTTGTAGAAATTCGAACATTTAGGCGTAAACAGGCAGAAAGGGGATAAAACTGGTACCATCACCCAAATCAAAAGGCTAAATCTATAATCGTATTTGATGATGATGCCTATAGAATTAGAGGGAGTACCAGTCCATTTCAGATGTGCGTTACGAATGTATCTTTTGAAATTCGTACTTTTAGGTATAATAAGGTACTAAAGCGGTACAATCACTTAGACTAATGGGATAAAGCTACAATCACATAAATGGGGTGTTTGTTCGTCTTATGATGATTTTACCTGTATTGCTTAAATTCATAAGAAGATTCATTGTAAGTATGGGTGAAGCAACGCGAGCCGGGAAAGCTAGTTAGTTATATAATGACTAAAACAATTGATCACGTGTTAAAATAGTGTTTAAAAGAAAAGTAGCCGGCCGAGATAAGAAAACACGTCACTAATATCATTATTTTTTGAAAATGCTGTTTCACAGATTTTCGGATAACTTAAGAACCTTTTATCCGACTTTATCAGTAAAGTTGCTTAAATTAATAACTACAAAGTCCGTCTAATATTAGTTTTAACCCTGAAATAATGTTTTTTGCCAAAAAAAAAAATTAAAAATTTTTTCTTATAATACAACTCAGCAAAAAGTGTTCGGTTTAGAACTTTGGTCGTATATATTATAAATAGAATGAATAAGAAAATCGACGGGAAAATTTTATAGTTTTTGCAATTAAGCAAATGTATCGGTCATTTAATTGAGAATTTTTTGGTACATTTACTGATACAGTCAGGAAAATGGTTCCTAGGTTACTCAATAATATATGGATCAAGATTTTCAAAAATTATAAATTTTACTTAAAAAATTGGTGAACGAGTGTTGGTGTGACACAAGTCTTACTTGATGATCGGAGTAGACTGTATTGCGGCTTTTTTTTCCTAAGCTTTGATGAGGAGCGGACGAACTAAGAAGAGGCTATTTAAACTTTAAGTCTGAAGTAATTTCTTCCAATGAGAAATTATCGCGAATATAGTTTATCGGGAAGATAAGAGATATAGAGATATATGCGCATTAGTGAAGTTTATGGAGTTTATTTAGCCGGAAAAGGGCTGATGATTACCTTTTGACTGCTGCTGCGAGAGTGTCAATTAATTTTTTTGTAACATTTAAAGGCTAAAACACACAAAAAGCATCGCATTCCTGTCATGCTTTCTTTGCAAGCATCAGCATCGCCTTTGAAATTTCTAAAACACATAAGCGGCGCTTTTTATATGCTTATCCCATCATATATTTGTCGGTAAACACAATATTGGACATCAGTTTTGTCGTATATGCAATGTATTTCTTAAAGATCATAAAATTCCTATAATTTAACTACACTTTTTTTGTACTTTTGGAGAACGCTATTTATGTGAGCGCACTCGTAAGAACGAATGTAATAATAAAAATTTGAATGAAACGCTTTCTATGTGTTTCAGCCTTAAAGCTGCTTAATTCTAGCAGTTTTAGTACAAATATCAAATGTGTTGACAGTAATTTATGGTAAACATAGAAACATTTTAGTACATATCGATAATTACAATGTAAGTAAAATTTTAACTTTCGAAATGACACAGAAAAACTCCGATACACCCCATCTACATGTTGGGCCGTAGAAAACCGCGGCATACTCCGTTTTAAAAGCTTAGGTCAAAATCAAGAGATTTTTCATTTTTAAGTTTGTATTGTCTCTCAAGCGATTTGTTGGTGTTTTAAGGAAAATACATCAAAATGTCTTTTGAAATTAATTGAGCTTTTGTTTTATTTTTTGTGAAATTTCAGGACTATAATTATGGGCTTCCACCTTTTGGCTAGCCCAATTCACTTATTTTAATGTGTGGTAGTATTTATTGCAATTTTGATTTTATTTTATGAATTTTTTTTTTTAATATTTTTCGAAATAATAAATTAATGTTTTTGGGTTGGAACCGGTTGCAAAACATATTGTAAATCCACCTGAAATCATTGTTAGAGTTAAGTATCGACAAATAAACAATAAATGTTATTTCAATCGAGTTTTTAAAGTCTTTTTCCATAAAAAGTGTAAAAATAGCTTGCGAGACAATACATACTTAAAAATGAAATATCTCTTGAATTTGACATAATCTCTTAAAACGGAGTTTACCACTGTGTTCTACGGCCCAAAATTTAGTTAGGGTGCCTTAGCCTTTTTCTGTGTATTTTTGACGCACTTACACTGTTATTAGTGATTTTCTAGTTCGTGGCAGGTGGCGGGGCCTAAAATGCATCAATTTGGCTTTCGAAGCGTTAATGATAAGACCTCTGTCGCGGCACCATCTTGTTATTAGGTTTAGTTCGTTCTGCGTAGCAGTCCCACTGCAATCATGGGACATGATTAATGCAGTGTCATCTGCGTAAGCATAAGCAGTACTGTTTTTTATGACGTTCATCATGTCATTGGCATACAAGATGTATAGCACCGGCCCTAGTTAAGATCCTTGAGGCACACCATGTGTTAGAGAAACTTTATCGCTCATCTAGTTTTCCATTTCAACTAAATAACTTCTGCAATCGAGATAGCTTTTAAACTACTCTATGCACTGGCCACTTATTCCCATTCATTCCAAAACTTAAATTAGGTTAGAGTGTGATAGGGTGTCGAAAGCCTTGCTAAAGTCAATAAACAGACCTATGCAATGTTGATTTATATCAAAACGTTCGTTTATGTGCTTTGAGACCACATCGAGCCCTAACCGCCAAAAAAAAAAACGTAAGCGACAAAATGAACGATTTTCCTCTTTTTTTGCAGTAAATAGATTCAAAACTAAGTACCTAACAAAAAACCAATTCAAAAATTTTAGGTCATCGAGTCCAAAAAATTTATTTTTATTCATCTTAGTTGTTTTGTTTTTTTGTTGGACATATGAAATTTTAGGCCGCAATTCTTGAGCGATTTTAAAATTTTTTCTTGTATTATTGGAAACAAAATTGTGCACAGAATAAACGATTTTTTATCGATCGATTTTCGCAGACTATAGTTGGATTTTCGGATATGCCGTCTTCGACAAAAGTTGTTTTAAATAAGTCTAGCTACTCCGAAATCTCAATTATAGCTTGTCGAAAATCTATTCAAAACCTTAAAACAATATTCAAAGTAAAAAAAAAAATTTAAACAAATTTTTTTTGTACGAAACCGTCATTGTAACTCAAAAATCTAATGATGCAGATCGATTCCAAATTAGGTTAAAACCGTCGAGTCCGGTTTTGTCCATTTTTTCGACTACCACAGTGTTATCTTTCACTGATTGTAATCTACAAATCCAAAGAACTAATAAATTTAGTCTCATGTTTTGTTAAAAGAATCGATTCGGAAATCGAGTACGGAATCAGTTACCTCAAAAATTCTAATATTTTATTCTGTCACTTCAATTTTCCAAGACCTTGCTAATGCTTTCGGGCTTTGACACGAGAAAAAGTGTAACTAGGTAAAGGAGACACATTGGACCTTAAGTATCTGAAGAGCGAACTCAATTCTGAAGCCATGTCCGTCTGTCTGGGCGGCCGGCTGTTGTGCAGGATAACTCGAGTAAACTTTACTAATACTCTAAAAAATTTAACAGTTTTATTATTTTCCTAAATTTAGTTTTTACTTCCTAATAATAAACATAACATCCTATTGAAAAACTGGAAGATATTTGAATTTGGTACATTTACATATATAACTACTAAGTATCTTTGTTGCAAGTGCACTAAATACAGTTAAAATTTTGCACAACCTTATCGCTTCTTGAACGTTAACTTACGAATAAAAAAGGGCATCTTCTGCGAACTAGTACTTCCAGTACAAGGAAGTCTACATTTTCCAAATAATTTCTAGGAGGAACTCTTAATATTTTGTGAATTCATTAGCACTTTCTATAACAATACATAAATACTTTTACTTAAAAATCAGTTAATTTCATTGACTCAGAGTTAAAAATATATCCACTAGAATTTTAGAGAATGAACATAGGGTGAAAGTTTTTATCAGTCAGTTCACCTTAGTGGAATATTTGTACTGTTTTTTTTTAAAAACATTCCGGGATTTTTGACAGATTTTCCTAGCTGTGTTGCAAATATAAATATTAATCTGACAATGGTGCCGTCATCAGATGCATAAACTTCGCACATCTGACAATAAAAAGTGTCTGAAATAAATTTACGAAAAAACTGTGCCTAATGAAAAAAAATCTAAAAACATATGAAATCATAATATTAATAACCGTAGGAATCACACTACAGACACTTTTTATTGTCAGATGTGCAAAGTTTATGCATCTGATGACGGCACCATTGTCAGATTAATATTATTTTTACAATACTGTCCATAGATATATAAAAACAAACAAAATATCTAGCAAAAACAGCTGATCTGCAATTTTTTGCCATACAACAATCTGACAACAGTGTGAACTGACACTTTTTGTTGGTTGATAGATTTATTGTCTGGCAGTGATGTTGCAAGGTTTTCGTCTGAACTGACAATTTACCTTTTGCAAACAATTTATCTTTGTCAGTGCATTGCCAGTACTTTGGGAGATATGACAACATTGTAAGATCTGACAGTGCATTATTCTGTATATTTCATGGAAATTGAAATATGCTTACTTTTTGCAACAACGTGTAAAAGTTTTAGCATATTGGCAGTATATTACAAATCTGCGGAATAACGCAAAAATATGCTAAATGCATATCAATTTAGCAAATACATTTTATTTGTTATTTGTTAGTCACATGTATTAAAATACACTTAGGTCGCTTTTTATGCGGTATATGGTTCCTTCAGAATCGCGCTTCAAAATAGTTTTCCATTTCTTCTAGCATGGCATCAAGCGACTAAGCAGAATATTTTACAGTGATTACAGTGCCTGAAACCACGGAGTTTCTTATCGGATACTCATTATGTTAAATTGATAATTTGACAAGTGTGTAGTCTCTTCCTATTGTTGCATGGCTATATCTTTTTTAAAGCGGACCGAAATTCCAATTTTCGTTTGCAGAGAAATTATTTCTGTTTATTTACCATACTCAGTCTCTGCACTACTATCTAACACTAACAAATTTCATGAACTTTTATGAATAGCTCTATGAAATGTAGAGATGCTTCAATTTAAAGAATCGTCTTGTAAGAACTTTCTGTTTAGATGACGATAGCGATTAAGCTGCTTGTTTGGTTATCTGCTAATGTTTAACTAAAATCCTTTCAATTCTTTAAGCACAAAAACACTTTCAACGTGATGCAAAGAACTAAGGGGGAGGCTAAATAAAACATCCAAACAGAAAGCGGTGGCATGAAAATGAAAATGAATAGACCCTGTGAAAAGGTTTCCTTGTTAACGGATGGGCTGTAAGGGTGAAAAATGTACTAAAATCTTGTCGTAAAGGAAATTAAATATCTAGTATTGGGAAATATAAAAATAAGCACAAGATACAGCATCAAAAGGAGATTGATGTGGCAAAACAGAAATGGATATAATTCAATCAAATGATATGTGAGAAATCTATCTCTTTTTACCGGAAGGTACACACTAGGCAAGATTTTAAGATACTATAAAATATTAAGGATAATGTTTAGAGGCTGTACACCAGAGCGGCAGCGAAATGTATGGGAGATTTTTTTTCATTTGGGACCCCAAAGATGTGGTTAAAGGTTAGGTTCTTAGTAAATACTTTGTTTTTTTTTTTACTAAGTTTCGACTAAGGAAATGTTTTTTTCTCGCAAACATGTAATAGTCAAATGAAGCACAGCCTCAAATAAGGTTTTAAAAGACAAAATTTAAATTGTTCAGATAACGCAAATAAACATTTTAAAGGTTTTAAACTCTTCTAGAATATTTTTTTGGTTTATTATACAAATGCAACCAACCAGCAACTTTCACCAAATATAACGTAAAATATTTTTTACATAAAATTACAAAATTATTTTCTTATTTTGTATTCTTTATTCCGTTAAAAATTAAATAATGTTATTTTCTCCATAGATATTACGTTATATTCATTCCAATTTTTAGTGGTCAAAACTAGGGATGTTACGAACGTTCGCATTCGCATATTATTCGCATCGTTCTGTACATTCGCTTTCGCATTCGCAAGAAAATTTTCAGTACTTGCTTTTTCAATCGACATAGAAATCCATTGAAAATTTCTTAAATACCGTCTCTCATGCAAAAAAAATTGTTAGCTGAATACGAAAATGAGAAAAAAATCATATTTCAGAAAGAAAAAAAATCATATGGTGGAAACGAAACAGCTCGAAATACCAAAAGTTAGTACCTTTGGCACGCCAGTTCTTAGCTACGCCTCCGGGAACTGTCCCCAGCGAACACTAAAAACTAGATTGCATAGCGAAAAAACGGCGAAGCTTCTTTTTGTTAAATACAACTTGGCTCTACTAAACCTTGAATACTGAATACGTCAAAGTTTTCGAAATTAAATAAAATTATTGTTTAGTTACCTTAAAGACTGAACTTGTGAGAATTATATAAATTTTTGTTTTTGTTTTACTTTGAAATAAATATTTTACGTTTAATTACTTAACTGGAATACATATTTTTATTTGAAAAGGCAAACAGTAGGAATGAAACTAAATTATTCGTTTACGTAAACCATTTTTTGACATTCGCTAAACAATTTTGGAATATTCGCATTCGCTTTCGCAAAAACCAAAAACCAGTACAGAAATTTCAGTCAGTTAAACTGACCGATAAATACCATCACCCAATATAAGATAATTTTTAAGTCTTGTGTTATTGAAATTAACCAATTTGTAATTAAAACCAGTTAGAAAGTTTCAGTCGGGCAACCCTACTTACATTTGCCCCTACCCTCAGTAAAATAAATAATTTTCTATTATATTGAAATTATTACTCGATTTCGAAAGTGGGCGGAGTGGTACATTTGTATGGGAGGTACGAGAAGGGGTGTGGTTAGGCTTCCAGATTTATTCTCCATAACTTTATCCTGTTATAGCTTTACTAATTACAGAATTTGAGCACGATTGCGTTGGGTGTACTGATATTATTACTACATCTCTAAAGTGGGCGGAAAGGTACATTTGTATGGGAGGTACTATAAGGGGCGTCGCTAGACTTCCAATTTTTTCTCCAAAACTTTGTCCTGTTATAACATAACAAAATACAGAATTTGAGCACGATCGTGTCGAGTGTATTGATATTATTACCTTATTTCTAAAGTGGGCGGAGTGGTACATTTGTATGGGAGGTACCAGAAGGGGCGTGTCTAGACTTCCAGATTTTTTCTCCAAAACTTTAGCCTGCTTAAACTTTACCAAATACAGAATTTGGGCACGATCGCGTTAGGTCTTTTATAATTACACAGTGCAACAGTGAAAAAAATACAAAAACGGGATAGTACAGGTTCGATTCTACTATCGAAGGGTAATAAAATCCTATACTCAGTTTGGCGAGATTGGTGACCAATTTTTTTTTATGGGCCCCTAAAGGTTCTCAAAATCAGTGAGCCCCATGCAAAAAGGTATGATCAGTTTTTGTCCAACAGCTAACTCACACTTCGTGATAGCGCTAAACTGTATTCGGCAATAATGTAGCTGGGAGTTTTGCGCACTAACTTTGTTAACAAATTATGTCAAAAAAGTTGGTTATTCCTGCCCTTTTTAAAAAAAAATTGAAGAAGAATTTATTATTTTTTCACTTTTTTGAGCATTACTTTGAGGGAGTCCAAATTTTCCTCTAACACTGTTCGCCAAAATTGTAGCCCTGGTAAAGATAAACAACTTTCGTGAACATATCAATCCAATCTGAATGTGTCTAGGCAACCTAAATAGCTCATAAAGTCCAAGTTGATACCGGTTTTTCGAACCCTTACGCACTTAAAAGCCAGTAACGTGGTTGAATATCAACCAATTTGAAGTTTCTCAGCTGTTTTATAAAGAAGAGACTACGGCCTTTCCAATGGTATATATAGTTCTATTGATAACTTATCATAAATGTCTGTTTTTTGCCTCGAAATTTCAAACTTTTGTGACTTTTTCACTATTTTTTAAGTTTGACGAAGTTTGTAGCCACTATTTTATAAGGACACCCTAATGTTTACTACTTTATTCAGAAAGTGCACGCTATCACGAGTTAAACGCATATTTTTTTGTAAAAATCGGTTAACAAATAGTTAAGTTATTCATGTTTTCAGAGGGACGCAACTATGCTAAAATCAAAATTGAAGTAATTAACAGCAACACCAAAACAATGCTTCTTCTTCAACTCTTTGATTTTAGTATAGGATATGAAAGTTGCGTCCCTCGGAAACATGAATAACTTAACTATTTGTTAACCGATTTTTACAAAAAAATATGCGTTTAACTCGTGAACAAATTGGTTGATATTCAACCACGTTACTGGCTTTTAAGTGCGTAAAGGTTCGAAAAACCAGTATCAACTTGGGCTTTATGAGCTATTTAGGTTGCCTAGACACGTTCAGATTGGATTGATATGTTCACGAAAGTTGTTTATCTTTACCAGGGCTACAATTTTGGCGAACAGTGTTAGAGGAAAATTTGGACTCCCTCAAAGTAATGCTCAAAAAAGTGAAAAAATAATAAATTATTCTTCAATTTTTTTTGAAAAAGGGCAGGAATAACCAACTTTTTTGACATAATTTGTTAACAAAGTTAGTGCGCAAAACTCCCAGCTACATTATTGCCGAATACAGTTTAGCACTATCACGAAGTGTGAGTTAGCTGTTGGACAAAAACTGATCATACCTTTTTGCATGGGGCTCACTGATTTTGAGAATCTTTAGGGGCCCATAAAAAAAAATTGGTCACCAATCTCGCCAAACTGAGTATAGGGTTTTATTACCCTTCGATAGTAGAATCGAACCTATACTATCCCGTTTTTGTATTTTTCAAAAAGTCGTCATTTGTTGCATAGTGTTATTAATCGATTTCTAAAGTGGGCGGCACCAGATGTGTATGGGAGATACCAGATGGGGCGTGGATAGACTTCCAATTTTTTTCTCCAAAACTTTATCTTGTTATAGCTTTACTAAAAAGAGAATTTGGTTCCGATCACATTTAATTTATTGATATTATTTCACCATCTCTATAGTGGGCGGAAAGGTAGATTTGTATGGGAGGTACCAGAAGGGGCGTGGCTAGGCTTCCAAATTTTTTTCCAAAACTTTATCCTGTTATAGCTTTACTAAATACAGAATTTAGGGACGATCCCGTAGGGTGTATTGATATTATTACTCGATTTCTAAAGCGGGCGGAATGATGTATTTGTATGGGAGGTAACAGAAGGGGCGGGGCCATATAGCCCATATGCAATACCGTAAGTAGTTTTGAGAAAATAATAACTCGTGCAAAATTTCAAAACATTTGGTTGCGTCTTTCGAAAGTTATCGTGCGAACCAGCCGGACAGCCACCAGACAGACAGACAGACGGACATGGCTCAAACGACTTAAAAAGTCATGAATCGAATTTGGTTCAAAGAAACCTAGGGCCTAAAGTGACTCCTTTTATGTGTTACACTTTTGGGTCGTATCAAATGATATATACCCTCATCCCTAAGGGTGATG